>JAAGAY010002127.1:0-18346 GCA_011801015.1 Ardeotis arabs
TTCAGCCTGGAGAAGAGGAGGCTCCGGGGAGACCTGATAGCGGTCTTCCAGTACCTCAAGGGGGCCTACAAGAAAGACGGGGAGAGACTGTTCATTAGGGCCTGTTGTGATAGGACGAGGGGTAATGGTTTTAAAATAGAGGGGGGTAGATTTAGATTGGATATTAGGAAAAAAATTTTCACAATGAGGGTTGTGGAACACTGGAACAGGTTGCCCAGAGAGGTGGTGGATGCCCCATCCCTGGAGACGTTCAAGGCCAGGCTGGATGAGGCTCTGAGCAACCTGATCTAGTGAAGGATGTCCCTGCTCCTTGCAGGGGGGTTGGACTAGATGACCTCTGAAGGTCCCTTCCAACCCTAACCATTCTATGATTCTATGAAAAAAGAAAAGGAAAAAGATATGGAAAATACAGGGTGGAAGAATTTATACAGGAAAGAAGGCAAGCATTTTGACTGATACGTTAGAGAGCAAACCAACTCATTTCAGTGACTGAAATCCCATTCTACTACAGTTTGAGCAAAGATTCTGGTCTCTGTAAAGCAGCACTGCCTCAACTTCTCTTCCCCAGGGCTGGAATTTTGTGTGAAGGAGAAAAGTGGAGAACAGAAATTGTATCACTTTTATAACCCATAAATAATGGAATTTAACTGTTGAAAATCACTTCTACTTTTTGTACTGAACCTCAACTTCATATAAAAGTGAGTGACTGGGAAAAATACTAAGCATTAATTCCATGGTATGTCAATGACACTACATTAATATTTTTTTCGTTCAGGTCATAATTCTTTACAGCTTTTCAATTCCCAGCTTCTAATTTGAGAGATAACATCTACCATTTGGTTGTATTTTTTGTATTTTCATTGGAAATTTATATCCATAATATCCGGACTCAACAGTCTCAAAACTTTTCAAACTACCAGTAACCTTAACAATGGATCTTTACATAACATGTCTATTTTATAACATGTCTTCTTCCTTGAAAAAGTGTTCCTTTATTCCAAAGTAATGATTAGAAGAATTCAGAAGATGCTACCTTATAATTTGTAATTAGCACGTACTGTATTCTCCTGATATTAGTGAAAAAAAAAAAATTAATTACCTACGCTGGAATTCCATAAAAGATTTTTAATGGACAAAATTCTGACAGATTATTTCTGAGTTTTGATCCATTAAGCAAAGAAAGATAAATATTAAAGTACAATGACAAAGGACTATAGTAACAAATAATGAAATTCTTTCTTTCCTTCTTTCTAGTTCTAGAAGTAACAGTGGTCACAGTAAAATAACCAGTCATGTCCAAAGTATTCTCTCAGCATGTTCTTTGGCATATTTCATCAAGGATAGTTAACTTGAGGGCTAAGACTTTGTATTTAAGTGCTTACGTTACTTTACAAACACTTGCCAAAATGATCTTAACTATTTATATTGTAACTTGTCTTCTCTGTCAATTTATGCATTCGTTGCTGATAATTGGGAGCAGAAGTACTGGAGAGCAGTGTTTAATGATATCTTGAAAGGAAATTTACTCAGGCTTTTAATAAGTAGTGTGGTCAGATATGAGACCTGAAAAAGCACCTAATGATTTATCTTTTCTAATAACCTGAATCCATCTAAATCTTTAATTTACTGTGCATATTATAATGCAATGGATTGAAACCATTGCATACAATTTTTGTATTTCTGCAAAATAGTCTTTCTTTGCATACAAGAATTTCTGCTTCACAATCTTATAAATTCATGGAGATATGCTGAAAAAAATAGGCCAGATTTTCAGGTGATACGAAGTACAGTGACTCTTTTGCATTATGTCTCTGTGGCCGTGCAGTTGAGGACTTGCAGCAGTAATATAAATACACAAATAAATCCTCAAGAAATACTACAAGCTGTTTAAGAAAAAAATATCATATACATCTTACAAGAGATAATTCCTGTTGTCACCACTGTTGTCTTAGCTGAAAATCTGTTCTTCTAGGTAATAAAACCCAATAAGTATCTCTTATTCTGAGAATGAGATTCCAAGAGCCTAAATCTTGCATAATCAGGCTCTGTAGAATTGTGTGAATTGTCCATACACTGATGACATTTTCCCTGTATCAATCTGTGTTAAGTTGGCATGGCAATGTTTTGGTATCAGGGGGGCTACAGGGGTGACTTCTGTGAAAGGTGCTAGAAGCTTCCCCCATGTCCAACAGAGCCAAAGTCAGTCAATTCCAGGACGGACTTGCCGCTGGCCAAGGTCGAGTCCATCAGCAACTGTGGTAGTGCCTGTGATAACACAGTTAAGAAAGGGAAAAAGTTCCTGTGTAACAACAGCTGCAGCCAGACAGAGGAGTGAGAATTTGTGAGAGGAACAGCCCTGCAGACACCACGGTCAGTGAAGAAGAAGGAGGAGGAGTAATGTTGCTCCTGACAAGATTCCCCTGCAGCCAGTGGTGAAGACCATGGTGAAGCAGGCTGTCCCACTGCAGCCTGTGGAGGCCCATGGGGGAGCAGAGATCCACCTGCAGCCTGGGGAGGACCCCATGCCAGAGAAGGCAGATGCCTGAAGGAGGTTGTGGCCTGTGGAGGGCCTGCACTGGAGCCTGTGGAAAAGGACTCCCACTGGAGCAGTTCATGAAGGACTGTAGCCAATGGGAGGGATCTCACGCTGGAGAAGTTGGTGGAGGACTGTGTCCTGTGGAGGCACTCGTTGCTTGAGCAGGGGAAGAGGAGGAAGGAGCAGCAGAGACAACATTTGATGAACTGACTGCAACCCCCATTCCCCATCCTCCTGCACCACTGAGGGGGAGGAGATAAAGAAAATTTTAAGTGAACATATTTGGTTAGGGAAGAAGGGAGAGTTGAGGGAATGTGTTATAAGATTTTATTTCATTTCTCATTATCCAACTCTGAGTTGCTTTGTGAAAAACTAAATTGATTTCCCAGACTTGGATCTCTTTTGCATGTGCCAGTAATTTTTGAGTGATCTCTCCCTATCCTTATCTCAGTCTCTCCTGATGAGGAGTAGGAGTGACAGAGTGACTTGGTGAGCACCTGGTTTCCAGCTAGGATCAACTCATCACACATTTTAAAAAACAGATTTATATTTTATAACTAAAGATGTTTTCTTTTTGACTGAGATAGTTAAATTGGTTTCAGTGTCTAGTCATCAGATATGAAGGTTAGCAATATAAATCTAATTGGGTTAATAAAAACAAGACGTTTTTTTTTTCTGTTTAATGGATAAGCAGTGAATCCCCATATGGAGAAAATGCTTTTTAATAGCTTGATATCTTCATCACAAAAGTAAGTAAGAAAGAAGTGAATAGAAATTGCATTGATAACCAGGTGAAGTACCATCATAGTAAAAGTGGGCTTTTCAGTCACATATGGCTGAGGGAAGCCTGAAATGTCATGTGATTTGCTATATCTACAGTTAGTGTGATATTCCACAAAGGTGCCTTAACCTTTGAGCTGTGGAAGTAATATGGGTGATTTAGTATTCTTCTGAAAGAGCCATGCAACTGTAGCTCTTCAGAGATAGCTGACTTAAAGATTGTTAATCTATTACAGTGATGGATAATGTAAGCTCTTACTCCTAAAGGGAAGACCTCTTTTCATTTCAAAGTATAAAGATATTTTTCCAGTGCTGGAACAAATGGAGGAATTGTGATTTTGTGGGATCTGTCTGACCCTACTATGGGAAGAGAATGCCTCAGAAACCACAGAGGACAGAGAGAAGATGAGAGTGAAGAGAAAGGGACCAAAGATACAGGGGCTTGCAGCTCATGGAGAGTGGAATTTAGTGAGAGAACAGCAGACAGTTTCACTTAACAAGTGATGAGGAAAAAAATTGTAGTTTGTAAATAATTTTATTTCTATTGCTTGAATGAGGCACTTTGATTTTCATCTGCTTAAAAAGTTCAGAATCCTACCGCATATTTTTAATAAAACCAGTGTTTTGGATAAGAAATTGGCTGGATGACTGTACTCAAAGAGTTGTGGTGTGTGTCCAGGTGGAGACTGGTGACAAGTGGCTTTCTTCAGGGGTCAGTATTGGGACCAGCCCTGTTTAACATCATTGTTGGTGACATGGACAGTGCTGAGTGCACCCTCAGCAAGTTTGCTGGCAGCATCAAGCTATGTGCAGTCGACACACTGAAGGGAAACAATGCTATCCAGAGGGACCTTGACAGTCTGGAGAGGTGCAAACATCATGAAAATCAACAAGGCCAAGTGCAAGGTCCTGCACCTGGGTCTAGGCAATCACAAGCACAAGTGTAGGCTCGGCAGAGAATAGATTGAGAGCAGCCCTGAGGAGAAGGGCTTGAGTGTGCTGGTGGATGAGAAGCTCAACATGAGCAGGCAATATCTGCTTGCACTCCAGAAGGCCAATCACATTCTGGGCTGCATCAAAAGAAGCATGGCCAGCAGGTCGAGGGAGGGGATTCTGCCCCTCTACTCTGCTCTGGTGAGACCCCACCTGGAGTACTGTGTCCAGTTCTGGAGCCCCCAACATAAGAAAGACATTGAGCAGTTGGAGAGGGTCCAGAGGAGGGCCACGAAGATGATAAGAGGGCTGGAGCACCTCTCCTATGAGGACAGGCTGAGAGAGTTGGGGCTGTTCAGCCTGGAGAAGAGGAGGCTCCGGGGAGACCTGATAGCGGTCTTCCAGTACCTCAAGGGGGCCTACAGGAAAGATGTGGAGAGACTCTTCAGTAGGGCTTGTTGTGACAGAACAAGAGGTAATGGTCTCAGAATAGAGGGAGATAGATTTAGATTAGATATTAGGAAAAAAATTTTTACAATGAGGGTTGTAGAACACTGGAACAGGTTGCCCAGAGAGGTGGTGGATGCCCCATCCCTGGAAACATTCAAGGCCAGGCTGGATAAGTCTCTGAGGAAACTGATCTAGTTGAAGATGTCCTTTTTCCTTGCAGGGGTTTGGACTAGATGACCTTTAAAGGTCCCTTCCAACCCTAAACATTCTATGATTCTATGATCCCTTCCAACCCAAACTATTCAATGATTCTATGATACTAGGGGAGCTTACTGTAAGAAGAAAGCATAAGCACACAGCCACAAAACTCTAGCTGACCTTGTCTCTATTACAACAGTTTATAACCTGGAAAACCTCCTTCCATATTTCACTTAGGAGAACCCAAAGGACTTGAGATAACCTATTCTAGCTTTTGTTTCTTCGTTCCTGTCAGTTCCTAAATGTAGCTCATTTCCTTTTAAGAGATTTATGGAGTCACAACAGGAACACTACACCTGTAGCTGCAAAAAATAGACTTATTGGTTGGGGTGTAGTCTCCTCTCTGGAGTAAATACAGTGATTGTGGTATCTTCTTTGAAGCTCAGCTTATAGAAAGAGATATGAAGAAGCAATTGCTGTATGTCAAGAGAAAAGCAGATTCATGTTAGCCTTACTGAACAGTTCTTACTATAAGCTAAGCACAGGAGACGACTTTCTGTAGGACAGTCTTGCACTGACTTTGTCTGCAACTGTACTTTCTGTTTACTGAATTTGTGTAAGGATTACAACTGCAAGTTGACACATACACCAGAGGCACCCTTTTTTTTTACATTACACTTCTGCTATCTCCCATTTATTTCACCAGCAATGCTAAAGCAGAGTTAATACCTCTGTATTAATTAGACCCTCATGCAAAAAGGAGAGGACAGAGTGAATGACATTGTGGCTTTGTTCAGATTATGAAGTACAGCATGCTCTGCCATTGGAGAGGCTTATGTTCTGAATGCAGAGGAAAAAAGTTTTTATGAATCTTGGAAGAAGTAAAAAAAAAATAATTTAAAACTAATTCCAGTATGCTGTCTGCAGAATTGACTTTGAAATATAATTTTCAATAATGATCATGTGATTGTCTTCTGTTTGGTTGCTCATTTGGCTACTATTTCATATAAAAAAGGAGTCGTAGGGAACTCTGCAGTTTTTCTTGAAGTAGCAGAAGAAAATGCTGGAGAAAATTTGAGAAAATTAACTTTTTTGTCACATAACATTGTTCTTCAGCTCTGAGAAGAGCAGCTCTGTGTTATTTTCTGCTGGTGATAGCCAACTTAATGTGGCACACATTGCCAAAAGGAATGGCAGTAGGAATAAAACAGGTGAGAAAAAAACCCTTGCCCTAATTCTCCAAGCCCAACATGCAGGTCCTCAACCCCTTCCCTTGTTCTCACTATCTTCCTCTCCTCTCCCATCAGTCTATGAAGGGAAGAAGGAATTGTACCTTTCATTTACCCTTGCAAAAGTCCAAAGGGGAAAACAAATGGGGAGGTGAACAAAAATGATTAAGATTAACACCTTAGCTCTGATGTTAACTGTCACACAGTTTTTTCTCACTGTAGTATCTGATATATATATATATTACTTTGTATACTTCACAAAATGTTGTGCAGAGAAGAGCAAAAGTGTATACTGTCAAGTCAATCTGCTTGCCATTATATTTCTGTGGATTTTATCTCTTCTTGCTCAATTTTGTGCTTTTTCTCTGCCTCCTGCTGTTACTAGCACTATGGTGAGTGATTTAGATTAAGGGTACTACTTATTTCTGGAGTGAGTTCCAGGTACACCTAATATGCAGTTCTGGGAAAGCCTATTATACTTCAGTACAAATGAATAATCTGATTTTCAGAATGTAGAAGTGAGTATATTGTCTTTCCACACATTGTCTGAATTTAAAGATGGGTGATATATTTCCATTGAAGTTATAGACCAAATAAAACACTTTGAACACACTTAAGGAGAGACTCCTGCTATGAGTAAACATTGTGGAAATGAAGCAATGTAACTACTAAAAACAACTTGAATCATAGCAATCTGTTCAGTGCTTGCACGTGCAGCTGCCCTTCCAGACACTTCCATAGTAATGGCTGCAGAGGTTGCAGTGATGAGATCCTTGGCATCAAGATCTGACAAAGATTGCTTTATAGAGATTGATTTGAAAAGAAAGAAAAGAGTTTCCAAGAAGCCAAGTGAGAGCTCCATAGACAAGGAACTTTCACAGTAGTCTGTTAATGCAGATTCTTGCTATCAGTTCTGTCAATTTATGTAGGGATCAGGATGGATGCATTTTTCCTACTGGTGAATATTTTATGTTGATAGGTCTTTCAGCTAAAACACACAGCCCACGAAGTCCAAGCAAATCTTTCATCTGTCACCAATTAGCTTTTTATAAGACTCGGGTTTAATTTTTCATACTTATAGGCTGTTGTAGTGCCTGGCTTCCTAGATTTGTTGATGAGATGATCTGGCTAATAAGAGAGATCGATAATCAATTTGCTAAAATGGTTGCTAGTCAGCTTGACTGTGGCCTTGATTTTTTTTTGATGGCTGTGAAAACAGCTAGATCAGCAGTGAGGTCATTTGTTGAGAAAACATCATTTAAATATATTACAGTGAAATGCTATACATTTGTGCAAATGGTTGTTTTGCACGGCATGGATTTTTGAGGTTACCCAGAAGTCAAGGTAAATGGAGTAAACCCCAAAATGTAATTTTTTAGGACACTACTTGTGGCTGAAGTAATGAAGATATTCCTAATTTAGCATATTCTTTACAACATTAGCTGTATCTTACAATTGGCACATCACTCAAAAAAAAAAATCATAATAAAAGCAAGAAATATTGAATAATTATTTTGCTTAATTGAAAAGATTTTAGAATTACTTTTATTTGACTTGACATAGACTGTTCTTCCTGAGGTTATCACATGTTGAAATTTGGAATAAAACATCCTTCAAGTACATCAGTGGAGCGATTCTGCTTTTTTGTATTCCAGACAGCACCGAACTGGTACCCAGCCACAGAATTCTAGCTGTAAGAATGCATGCTTTGTAGTCCTGCTAGTATCCCAATAGTGCATTTTAAATTCTGTGATAAAAATCCCAGCTGAACCCCACAGAGGAGCACGGTGAGACAATGGCAAGTGGAAGACCCCAAATAACACGTTAGCTGGCTGATCTCAGGCATCACAGGAGCCACCAGCCCAACAAAGGCCCATCTCCACGTCTGTGAGGGAGCCCAGAGGCACTACAGCAGGAGGGATAACCCAGTAACCCAGCCAGGTGCATGAGCTCCTATCTCATCTTCCCTGGGCTGTCCTAGGATCATCCCAGACCCATGGACAGGGGGACACCTATGCCAGGCCTGCCACTGTCAGTGACTTTTCAGGGCCTCTCCAGGATGTCACTGCCTGGGGCAAGGTCACATCATGGGATACAGGGGAAGAGCTTTTCAGGATTGCACGGGGCTGATTATGGGACAGTTTAGAGAGGAACTAAAGATGGCAACAGTGAGAGGTCTGTGGCAGCTTTACCTCTGTTGGGCTACTGGCCTCCTCCTGCTGATGTCTTCTGATGTCATCAAACACTACTGTTCAGACAAAACTGAAGAGTAAGCAAGCTTTCCCTTTGCCAAGTAGAGTATTTCTGTATTTGAAGGATACAAGTAAACAAGTTGATGTGTATCCCAAATGCAGTGATAGGAAAGAGCTTGGTGAAGCTCTTTTACTCAAAGAAGTCTCTGTTTTATGCATCTGGGAAATATTATGTATCAGGTTATATAAATAAGAACTTTATCAAAAGTATTCATACTGTGAAAAAGTTTCATAATTATAAAAGTTTGTGGTTTTCCTCCCAAAGTTTGTTTTATGTGATTTTAATGATATCTAATGTTAGCAACAAACAGTTGCCTCTCCCACTGTTCAATCAATACTAATAATTGCTATAGCTGGGATGGAAATATTTTGCTATTTGCCAAATGTGTTCTAAGTCCTCTGATTGCTATTACATATGTAGTGCTCACTGACTCAGCACCAAGTCCTAGGTAGCTGAGTTACTGAAGAGCAAATCCTGCTTCAGTATTTAGTGCTTTATTGTTTAAACCTTTTTTTGCATTCCCTTTGTGATTATATTATATTGTGGTTTAACCTCAGTAAGCCCTGCACAGCTGTTTGTTTACTCCCCTGCAGTGGGATTGGGAAAAGTATCAGAAAGGTAAAAGTGAGAAAACATACATTTGAGGTAAAGACAGTTCAATAGGTGAAGCAAAAGTTGTATGTGCAAGTAAAGCAAAACAAGGAATTCGTTCACTTCTTCCCATCGGCAGGCAGGTGTTCATCCATCCCCAGGAAAGCAGGGCTCCATCATGCATAATGGTTACTCGGGAAGACAAACTCCAAGTGTACCTCTTCCTTCACTCTTCCCCCAGCTTTTATTGCTGAGCATGACATCATATGGCATAGAAGATACCTTTGGTTAGTTGGGATCAGCTGTCCCAGTTGGGATCAGCTGTCAGTTGGGATCAGCTGTCCCAGCCCTCCCAGATTCTTGTGCACCCCCAATCTGCTTGCTGGTGGGGTGGTTGAGAAGTACAAAAGGCTTTGACTCAGTATAAGCACTACTCAGCAGTAACTAAAACATCCCTGTGTTATCAACGCTGTTTGCAGTAAAAATTCATAGCCTCATACTAGCTACTGTGAAGAAAATTAACTCTATCCCAACCAAAACTAGGGCATCACTCTAGGTCTTTTTTGCCACTTATCAGATGACATATCACAAACCTAATCAGAGATGTTTCCCTAAAGGTTTACCCCGAGGCCAAGGTTTTGTTGTAAGAGTAGTGACCTATAATAGTCTAAGACCCATATACGCTTTGATTTTAGTCTAAAGTTATTGTCAGACGAATTATTATTGTGTAAAACTGGGGGAAATATCTATTCATTGCTTTCAAAATTTCCAAGTAAGGGTCCATATTTATTTTTACTGTCTTTTGAAAAGATTAAGAATATATGATGAAATATCTTTAACATTGTCTCTAGCAGGAAGTATGAGGAGAAAGCCATATTACATTCAGCTTGCTGTCAGTGCTGCCCTGCTTCCTTGATCCGAAATGCATCACAACAGCATACTCATGCAAATACGTGTTTAGAGCATCATGTATGCACAAACCTGTTTACAGACAGGTCATGTTCTCTAACTAAATATCTTGTAGATAAGTAAAGTTAAGAGATATTGAATAGATGAGCAGCTTTTTATATAGTTGAAGGTGCTAATTAAATTATATATTTTCCCCAATTATTGTAGAAGTGTCTGTAGTTTCAAATTATTAGAAAAGACAAATTAAACAAACAAACTAATGTATTTTCCTAGCTATTTCTAACAAGAAGCATTTGATAGTCCAGGAATACAAGCAGAATCCTTGTAAAACTACTCTTATTTTGGGCACGTTTGACAGCAGAACCTTTAAGAAGTAAAATCTGTTATCTAAAAGGCAAAAAAGCAAACAAAAATGCCATTTTTTTTTCTGCCAATAGATAGGTGCAGTGATCTCCACTGAAGCAGGGACTTCATATGAAAAATCAAGGAGAAAGGCAGAATTGTATTATATCTGGGTCTGTTTTTATCAGATCAGGTGATGTGCAACACAACACACTGAATAACTCAATAGCTGCTTGCCAAGGCAGCAAAAAGAACAAAAGGAAAAGATGAGGATTTTAAAATTTTGTTTTATTAGGAATTACAAAAATTCTGCAATCATTGAGTACATGCATAGTTAGTATATGAAAGGTTTCCAATTTTAATTTAACTTTTATATTAATACAATTATTAGCATATACTTATCTCCCCCCTTGAAAGTATTTACTGAAGGAAATATAAATATAGGGGTAGGAAAACTTGAAGGTATATCAAGCTACAGTTTGGACTGAGTAGATGCAATAAAAGATTAAAGTGTGCGTACCATGTATAGACATTGAGTATAGATTGTGTGTGAAAATATCAGAAGGTTTATTTGTCCTACAGTACCTTAAATTGTCTTTTGTCAGATTCCAGAGTGTGTGTGGTCGTTTCCTTCAAAAAAATACTTTAGCTGGTATAGACTCCACTTGTTTGTGGAATATAATTGTTTTTCCAATCGCATAACTTTTGTGGGTTTTTCTGCTCTCTCTCTTTAGCTTGCCCTTCATCCTGTTATAGAGGTCTGAATCAACCACTGCTTTGGCTGACTAGTAGTGTTCAACCTAAACCTTTTCCCCATTTGGGCCACCCCACAGGTTTAAATGGTTTTGAACTAAACCAAACAAATTACTCCTTTCTTGGAATGATTTTTTTTTTTTTTTTTACTAGAGAAAGCTCAAAGTGAAGAAATAAAACACAACAGAAATAAATGTTTATTTGCCTCTCTCTGCCTTCACACAGTGTCCTTGCAGCTTGTTCTTGCATCCAGCTTTCATTTTAGTAAAATCAATGTTTTGTTTCTGAGAGTCAACAAAGTATGTACTCTGCTATGGTCCTTGTATAGAGTTTTTCTTTCCCGTCCTTTGAGGTAAGGCTGTCTGTGCCATGCTGCTCTCAGTCTTAATCAGCGTAAGTTACAAGGTCTGGACCTGCACTGTCTCTCTTGCTCACAGTACACAACGGTTTTTGTAATCTCTGTTCCGAATCAGTGCAGTTGCTCACCATCCATGACTAAAGTCTACTCCTTCCATGGCATTTGGCTTCTCTAGTACTTGTAAGAAAATACAACACAGTAGTGGACATTTTTTTTTTAAAAAAGGAAACACTATTGTTAAGTAAGACATTGATTAAGAAAGTTATCTTTCTTTTTAAGATACTTCATTTTATTCCATGTTCATTGCTTTAACCTTCTATTTAATTTTTTTTGGTGATGCATCTCAGCCTTGTAAGATTAGAACATTTCACTAATTGACACTATGGATACTAATGTGAGTGCTGAAAGGATGCATCTCAATTAATTTTTAAGGAACTTGCTCAGCAACCTTCTTCTAATATAGTAATTGTGCTTTTACTGCTGTGAATTCTTAGGTTCCTTTAGCTAGCTTTTGGCTGGTATTCGGCTTCACTAACGTCCAGGTTCACCCAACATTTCCTGTACAGGTTTGTATCATTCACAACATTATCCATAATACATTATTAATGTCCTGAATGTAGACTAGATTTTCTGTGCCAAAGTTGAACATCATTTTATCAAAAACAGCAGCTCTGTTTTACCTCCTTTAGGTAATCTAATTTTTTTTTTTTTTTTTCCTTCGGGAATTCTGTTTTTCCTGTAGGGCTGGAGTGTGGGAAAAGAGAGAGGAAAAAAGTGTCACAAAGATATATGGATAAAAAAAAAATACAAAATAATATTTCCTTTATAAAAAAACACTTAGATTGGATGTGATGAATTATAAGGAGCTTCAGCAGAAGATATAAAAAAATGACTCTTCCATTAAAATCAAGGGGAAAAAAACCTACTTATTCAGTGCTTCATTCATTTTTCTCTGGAGCATCTGAATTCCAGTGCAGATTTGGGTCTTAAAATTATGTGAAAGGTATCAAGGGATTTTTTGACTACAATCATATTTCTGCTACTCTGCCTTTAATTATGACAAAGCACAAGTTATACTTCTGTGTAAATAACAAGTGACAGAATGTAATTTGGTAGATAGTCATATATACTTGTTTTATATAAAAGCATTCCCAAGATCCAATTAAATTATGTTAAATTATTCATTGTAATTATGTTTCATTCCAGGACTTACAGTTACAGGCGCTAATACTGATTAGGTTTCATTTATATAATTTACAAAAGAACTCAGCGGTTGTGATATAACCATGTAACTTCTCAACATGTAATTTCTGTGTGCTAAGTACAAATGTTATTCCTCAGAGGTAGGAAACTGCTCAGCAGTGGCCACAGGTACTGACTGCTTCTAACTGCAAACTGGCTATGGAGTCCCGTGCTGTGACAAGTAAGGCTTCGAGTTCTCTCTGTGTGGTTTGAATCACTCTAACATCGTCAAGTTTGATTTTTTTTATAGTACAAGGAAGACACTAAATTCTATTTTCAAGATCATTCTCTGCTTAAAAGCATGAAGTTTATCCTTGATGAGAGCTTTCTTCCTCCATTTTTTAAAAAAAAGGTCATGCCTCACAATCGGTTACTAACACCATCTGAAGTTATCTGTGGAGCAACACTGGTTTTTACCTAAGGAACATCAATGTAACCAGAGTATGAGTTACCGTGTATGGAGAAAGAAATTGAGTGTATGGCAAACAGCAGGCTCTTGTAATCACATTCTACTGCATTTTAAATGTAAATAAGGTAATAATTAGCTGTACCACCTCTCTGCATGGCATTTGAGAGCAACAATAATACAGATGTGGATCTTGAACCACATTTGACTACAGTAGCTTCAACCTATTCAAAGACAGCCAGAAATGCTACACTGTTAAAGATAATAATAATGTAACTCATTTCTCATGAGTTCTTTTCTCAATAAAATTTAAGTCTTGACTCCTGATAAAATCAGCAGTGTTCAGGATTGCCAAACTTAGCCTGAGTGCTCCTATAGCTTAGAACATCCACTGGAACAGCTGAAGCTGTAACTGAGACACCTTCTATCCATACAGAAGGTACAAATAAACCCAGGAAAAATAAAATAAAAGGCAGGGCCATAGAGAATGGAGGTAAGGGAAAGACTTACCCCTGCTAGAACATCTGGGGAACAGGACCATCTCCCTTCTTAGAAGGTTTCTAGCTTCCCTAGGATGAAGCCCTAAGCAACCTGGTCTGAGCAGGCCGAGCCTGCTCTGGGCAAGGGTTGGGACTAGATCTCAGCTGGCCTGAAGTGTTGCTTGGTCCTTGAGCTCAGTGTTGCAGGGCGCATTGTGTTCAGATGTTCCTGAGCACTGCTAACTTAACTAACTTCCAGTACCTCAACGGGGCCTACAAGAAAGAGGGGGAGAGGCTGTTCAGTAGGGCCTGTTGTGACAGGACTAGGGGTAATGGTTTTAAAATAGAGGGGGGTAGATTTAGATTGGATATTAGGAAAAAATTTTTCACAATGAGAGTTGTAGAACACTGGAACAAGTTACCCAGAGAGGTGTTGGATGCCCCATCCCTGGAAACATTCAAGGCCAGGTTGGATGAGGCTCTGAGCAAGATCTGGCTCTTCATCCTCTACCCAGACTTGAAGGGCAAAACAAGGACATTGGTTTTGCCCATGAAAGGCGTCTCAGGAATTGAGTTTGAACATTCCTATAGGCTAAATAGTTTGTCTTATATTCTCCCTTTCTCTTCTTTTCTTTTCCCCATTTCATTTACTTGTGTGATTATAGCTCTTAAATAAGTTCACCTTTATTCTCCTAAAGATGCATAAATTATAATAAAATGTCATCTCTTTTCAGGGATAGTACCATCTGAGGGATTTAACTGATTTCTGAAATCATACCCGAAATCATTGTTTTGTTGGCTGTCAGGTGTGATTTGATAGTAGGTGTATATAGCACCTTTACTACTGAAAGTGATGTGACAAAATAAGTATCTTCTGTTACAGACTTTGTTTCTGCTGGTTTTGATTAAAAACAAAACAACAAACAAATAAATTATTATTTGACAGCTTCCCTGCAATGAAAACAAATGTAGCTGGAGTGCTTATGGGCTGGATTTCTGCCCATCTAGGGATGCTTTCTGTGCTTATTTGCAATTTAACAAGGTCAACCTCTGGCTCACCTTCCATCAACCCCATAGAATGGCTCTGTGGTTCATTGAGGTCCAGCCAGGGAAGAGGCAGCCACTACAGGAGGTGTACTATCTACTCAACGAGCTTGGTAAAGGAATACTTTCAATACAGAGGATGCAGAGACCTATGTCTCTATTGAGCCTTCCAAGAGTCTTTATTCTTGCCCAGAGAAGTTTGAACCTTGGTGATGTAGGGAAACATGGAGCCTGAACACTCAAAAGCCAGCTCATATGCACATAGGCACAAAAGCCAGCTCATATGCATCTGTGGGTGAGTGTGACAGAAGCACAGTTGCCAGGTTTTTAACAAGCCTGTTCGACTTTGGCAGATTTATCTTGCTAGGATGATCACAGAGAAGAGTTTCATCAGGTAGGTATGGGCAGTGCATGCCATCTGCTTAAATTTCTGTAATAGCTACTTTTAGTATTTTTCCAACACAAAATGATGGCAGGATGGATGCAGAGTATTCTTGGGAACCTGGGATAAAAGACATTGTGGCACAAATTGGTAAGAATGACTATACATCTTTCTTCCCTGTTGTTTGTCTCCACATACTCTTATAAAATCAGAAACTGAACAACTCCCAGACAATTCTGATGACTCCACTGATTATTAAGCCCTGGTAATTTGAGATATTTAATTATTCCTAGAGGATAAAGTCTATGCCATGCACTGTTTAAGACCTTAGTTTAATCACTTATGCACTAAATTAAATCTTGAGATCTGTTTCTGCCCCTAGATCACGCAAAACATCTTGTCTGACTGAATGTATTGCTCTTCTTTTCCCTCCCTTTCTCCTTCTTCCATCTTTAAAACGTTTTTTTTGAGCTATAACTTCTTTTTGGCATGCAGTGCCAGGACACCAGGAACCAGATCTGCATTGTGGCCCCTCTACCCAACCCAAACCTGAACAAAAATCACCCTCACCTTGAGAAGCATTTTACTTTTGAGAGGTGCTGATAAAGCAAGGAAGTGCTGAGCTTTATACTACAAGGTGCCACACATGAGAGGAGTATGGGAATGTACCTCTTTCAAGGCTGTCATAAACCTTTCATCTGCTAGTGTTGAGTGGGAGCAGAGGCTTTCAGTACTTTGCAGAATAAAACTGACACATACAATAGGTATGATTTTCAAAAGGACAGGGAGAGAAGAAAGGAAAAAGTAATTCATATTTGGCACAAAAACTCCCTTTTACTTGAGCTGAAATTTACTCAGTTGTTACTGCTACATAGAAAACATATTGAAATCTTGTTCCATTACCTTTCTAAACCTCAAGAATATTTTTCCTGAAGCTTGTGCCAGCACTCACATATATCCTCGTGCCTTTTTCTGAGTTTGACTTAAAGTTCTAAATTGCTTCTGAAAAATGCAGTTCATGACACATTTCTTATACTGCCAGAGACCCTCAAAATAACCATTCATCTGTTTCTATTGCAATGACCAAGCAATGAATGCTGCAAAAATTTTATGAAACAAAAATGTGATGCTACATAGCAATCAATTCTGTACTTTTACAGTTGCTGAAGAGTTTTGGTTTCCTCTGTGAATGATCTGTCTTCAGTACACAGAGATGTCCATCAATCTTCCTATTTTGCCATTTATTGCAGTCATATCTTATGTAAGAAAAAATGTATAGCTGGCTAAATAGCCGATCCTGTTGTGTTTTAGCCCAATCTTTCAGGCAGGAGAATGGAATATTTATTTTACCAAAAGCTTTGTACCGGAGACAGACTTATTCAATAATACTCTGCATCCATCCTGCCATCATTTTGTGTTGGAAAAATACTAAAAGTAGCTATTACAGAAATTTAAGCAGATAAAGTACTGCCAGTATGGTTTGAGCTAGTATTGATTTTCTTTTGAAAACTGGTGCAAGGTTTGTATTGCTGTAGTTCTCTTAATTCAGTTTGTCTGACCTCAACTGAGGAGATAAGACAGACCTTAACTTCAACAAAAATCTATATAGCGCAGTTCAGTTAAGCCACAGATTTTTTTACTTGCTATTTCTTATTTTGTTGTTTAAACAAAATTTTAAGTACAAAACTGAGGCAGTATTTCATATGCATGTGGGTGGAGTCAGTATTCTCTGTTACCTGGTTTCCTGATTAGCAACTATATCTGTAACTACTGAGACCCTTGCAAATGACAAATGGTATTTTTGATAACAAAATCCTGTGATGTAGTGAAGTACTGTTCTTATTGGCCAGAATGGGAACTGAGCAGTATAAATAGTGACTTATGCTACATTATAGGAAATGTCATCATTTAAACAAATTGCAGATGCAAAGAGTGCTGTGAGCTGGTCCAGCAGGTGAGCCTTGCTGTCTAACCAGTCAAGCGTGTGGAGCCGAACACTTAGAACAATGGTCTAAGAGATTACTATGGCAAACTGCTAAATCTTTCTCTTCCTCTTTGCTGTACTTCACAGTGTTCTTTTGTCTGCAGAGGTTGAGATGGAGGGCAATAATACAGCCAAAGTCTAAGAAGAAGGCTGACACAGTTAGTAAGTTTACAGGTCTTGCTTTTTGAATTTCATGTGACACAATTGGACTTTCTAAGTCCAGGAGGGCAGACATTTTGAAAACAAAATATGCTATCTTAAGAAATAAAAGAATGGAATATATCTTTGAATTTGGAAGAGAATCCAAATTTTAAAAATACCTGATGATATTAATCTCAAATATTGTACTCAGTAGCAGATATATAAGTATATAAGTGTATACTTATTTTTTCGGGAAGTGTAATGCAAAATTAACACAGGAAGAAACTTCAAAGCACATCACAACCAGAGCATTGATGTTCATTGTTTTTCTTCTCTGTTGTATGTTAAATTCCATTTTAACTATGGAAATTCTTCTAAGGGCATATTATATTTCCTAGAGCATTGCCAGTCTGGGAGTCTTGCTCAAGAAAATGTCAGGTCCTGAAGAATGATTTTTAAGTTTTTATGTATTGTCTGCTCAGATATAGAGGTTGGTTTACACTAACTTTTTTTCTGAAACTGTGGAGTGAGAAATACAGTTTCTATTGCTGTGGGCCACACTCTGGTTGATCCCAGCAACTGGTGGAACAGAGCAGAAGTCTTCCATCAGGAACAGGGCAGAGAGGAAGTCCTCACACCACCACTGTGGGGCAGTGGCCAGCTTGGAAGAGTCTGCACAACAGGAGGTCCTATGCCAGAGTGGTGGAGTCATTCTTAGGGGAATCCTGTACAATTTCTGTTCTATCTTTCAGGAACTTATAGTTCAATGGCAAAAGTGCTGAAAAAAAAAAAAAAAAAAAGGATGCTTTAGAAATAACTATATTTTCTGGAAGGGACAGGGGATGTGAACTGTTTTCTGTACAGTACAATAAACAGAACATTAATGTTTCTTCTTCTCTAGAGAGCAACTCTTGAGATTAGCTAAAAGGGAATTAAGACTAGGATACTTGAGGCATGAAGAATGAAAATCTGTATCAAATAGAAAAGATTGGAAAACCAGAGCCAAAAGCAAAACTGCCACAAAAGGACAAAGAAAGTTTAAAGCACTTCCCCCCCGCCCCCACCCCCGTACTGTTCCAGAAATTGTTCAGACAACTTTTTTTTTCCCTATATGTATCTTTTTTCTTCTTTTCTGCTGTAGTAGTAAGTGACATAGGATCAGGCAAGGCCCTTTTGCACATAGAATCATAGAATCATAGAATGGTTAGGGTTGGAAGGGACCTCCAAAGGTCATCCAGTCCAACCCCCCTGCAAGGAGCAGGGACATCCCCCACTAGATCAGGTTGCTCAGAGCCCCATCCAGCCTGGCCTTGAATGTTTCCAGGGATGGGGCATC
>JAAGAY010002128.1:0-26489 GCA_011801015.1 Ardeotis arabs
GATTGTCTTCAAAGAGTAGAAGCGCTGCAGTTCATGTTTATTCAGAACTTCTTTCACATAGTACCAAAAAACTGGCTCTGGAATAAAAAAAAAAAAAAAAAAAAACAAAAACAAAAACACAAACCAAACCACACACCAAAAAACACTAAGCTCGTATCTGAATGCATTTATATGCAATTTTATAGAACAAGCAGGTAACAGCGTATAACTTTCAACAAAGGTCAATCATTTACCATCTCTGTATAACACTCCAGTTAAATAGGTAAATTATTTCTACAGAACCTGGGCTATTCAAGCACTTAGAACTTTTCACTTCATTGAACAAGCCAAACACACACATTAAAGGATTCTATCTTACATTTTTAAATACAATTCACATTTAAAAGCACATTTAAGGTAGTATTTAATCCATAGAACAGGTTAACATGTTCAGCTAGGAATATATTACACAAAGGAAAAAAATTATTTAGGACTATCTTACTGCTGATTGTGAAATGTTAGAAGTTAGGTCTAAAGGAATGGACAGCTCCAAAATTTGCAGACATGCAAATGACAAATTAATGTTATTTTAAAAACCAAAACTGTTACATTCAAAAGGTAACAATTTAAAACACATCAATCTCTCAAGGAAGACATGCAGGTACTCCTTTTGACAGTTTAATGGATGTCTTACCTCAACATTTTTTTTAAGTTAACAAAAATGGGAAAATAACTGTATTGTACAAGTGAATAGTGCACTATCACCTCAAATATTATGCTGGCTTTTGATCATAACCTCAAAATAGGCAGCATAAAGCAGATGTTTAAATACAGGTTAAAATTTCCTCAAAGACACAGAAAAAAAAATTAACATGAGAGAAAACAAATTCATCCTGCCACTCCTTGCTTATAACTTTTCTAAATCTTTTTTTATGTAATAACAATTTTAAGAAAAGGTCATCTGTGATGCTTCTCTCTATATATGCTAATTAAAGAGCATGCAGTCAGATTTTGAAGAAGTTTTCACTACAGCTTATGACTTCTTTTGGTGAAATATGCTCATTTGAGGGTATGGAGTTTTTTATTAATCTCTGCTGAAAGCCAAATTCAGCATTAGACTAGCAAAGTTTATAATATAACTTTAAAAACCTAAATACATAACAAGCAGGTTAGACTCATTAACTAAAAATTTTGCCAAACAGGTCTGACAGCTATGCAAGAATAACCCAGAGCTCCTCTAAATTAGATAAATATGCAAAACACAGGAACCATTGAATTGACAACATAGGACACAAAACTAAAGGTATACTTTACTGAACTAGGACCTCATAGGCACACTAAAATGCAAACAATAAGGAGGTCTACTGAACTTATGAGAGTATTCAAATATTCTATGTCCTACCCCTTTGGCTTCAACTTATTTGATCTGCATTTCAAAAATAAAACACGTATATGTAAAAAAAAGCATTCCTTAAAATGTCAGATTTGTATCAAGGATAGTGATTTAATTATTTCACTGGTTTTTGTAACCAATAAAACTCATTTTTCCGATTTGCTAAAGCTCAAAACAATACTAAAGTAGGAAGTGAAAATATTACAAGAATAGAGAAAATAAGCAGATGTCCCCTCGTGCTGAGAGCGGAACTTAGTGTTTCTTGGCATTCTGATTATTTACAGGTACCAAGGATTTTAAAAAGCTTCAAAATTTGGGTTATCATCAGTTTTAAAATCAAAATGTATCCAATGGAAATAAAGTAAGAGCATTCCATACTCTAAGTCCCCCCACGACACTTTATAAAAACACTAATGTAAGTGGCATTTTCAATTAGCTAAGTTCTCTTCTTTGAGAGCAGCCTTAAATGAAAATCCAAGTCCTAACTGTTGATATTACTTTTCATAGCAAAATACTGGAGTTTTTACTTAAAGCTTTTATTTTCGTTTAAGAAAAATTAGAACACTGAAGCTCTTAGGTTCAAAATGATGCTACATTGCTTACAGCCATTTGAAAGTATACTTTGTCATGAAGTATCTGTAAATTTAAAATAAAACTCATTGCTGAACAATTTTATTTTTCAATTGTCAAAGTCTGAATGTATAGCCTAAACAGTAGTATTCCACTATGTTAAAGAAAAATATGACACCTGTGATTATGTTAGAATACCATATAAATCATACCAGACTCATTTGCCTGAAAGTGGTAAAAACACAGAAGTACTTTGCAACTGTGTTCAGAAAAAAACCACAACACATTCACAAAGAGAAATGCAGTGAAACTCGGCAATTTCCATTTGAAAAAAAAAAAAAAAGTTCTCTTAGTCACTGTACAGCATTTAATTTGCTGCAAAGTAGCCAGATTTTTGTTCTTGAACTCCCATATATTGCTTAAGTGTCTTAAAGAGTGAAAGTGATATTTTCTTCCTTCTTTCATTCCCCAACCATAGATAATTTCCCCAACTTCTTCCTCTTCCTTCACATCATCTCACTGACAAGCCCCTAAATAAGACACACATGCACATATAGCTAAATTGTTACTAAGTTCCCAAGTATCAGAGATGCACCTTTGTATATCTGACCACTAAAAGACAGGACCAAAAATTTCATACAGCCTTGACATTACTAACAGACAAGAGAGAAATCTTAAGAATTATACGTAATGTCTTCAAATTTAAAAACACACTACTTGCACAGATCAGAGAGAGCGTAACAGGGGAGAACATTCTCTGCATCAAAGCATAAGACTCTCAATTGCAAGCTGGGGAGATAAAAAGCAGATAACCACATCACTACCCATTAAAGAGATGGAAACCACCCAGAGGCTGAAAGAGACCACAGAGTACTTAATCCCCAATTACAAACACACAAAAGGGAGGAAAAAAGCATACAGAAGAGGGGAAAAATCTGTAAAGATTGTGTAAACAGCTGAATTTTTCTTGATCATTCAGAGTCTGCAAAATATCAAGTCTTGCCTATTACCAAGCAAAAGAGGCAAACATAGGAAACTCAACAACTTCTCTAGAAGAACAGCTATTTTAGCTAAGTCTGGAGGCTCTAAACCATTAACAGGAAAGTCAGCACACAAGACCCAACACTTCACTCTATTATCCACAGGAAACAAGTTCGTTGTTACAGCAATTAAAAAAAACCATTATATCAAACTACATGTTTTGCGTAAGTGTAATATCCATTATATGCAGTTGTCTGGAACTTATGGCTGGAGAACAAAACGTATTAACCATTCCAGTATTACCGAATAAAACAAAACCAAAACCTCACTATGTGATAGGACGAGGGGTAATGGTTTTAAAAGAGGAAAAAAAGTAGATTCAGACGTGATATAAGGAAAAAATCTTTTACAGTGAGGGTGGTGGAACACTGGAACAGGTTGCCCAGAGAGGTGGATGCCCCATCTCTGGAAACGTTCAAGGCCAGGTTGGACAGGGCTCTGAGCAACCTGATCTGGTTGGAGGTGTCCCTGCTCCTTGCAGGGGGCTTGGACTGGGTGGCCTTTAAAGGTTCCTTCCAACCCAAACCATTCTATGTTACGCTTGACAAGAGCTTCAAAAGCCAAAAAGAAAATTCATATTATGGGCACCCTCTTTAAGAAAAGAGATGCTCTATGTTAAGCTTCACAACAAAACTGTTGAAGATTAACACCTTCATATACCTTTGACAAAAAACCAAGGGAAACTTCAAGGTGAAGAGAATGCAACAAAGAGAAAGGAATCTTTCTTAAAATGTGGAAAAAGTAATAAAAAATAACACAACAAATATAATTAATGTAAGTTTTGTTTTTAAAATTACATCAATACTTAGAAGTTAAACATATCTGATGCTATTACAATATGGCAGTTAAAGAACAGAGTAAGACAAGGTTCAGAATGAAAATCTTGTAGGAAGAACTTAACAGAACAATCACGCAGTTTATCCCTACCAGAATTCAAAATAAATTTACCAATGATACTGTTCCTCATGGAATTGTAAGAAGTTCAGATTTCCAGACACTAAAATTTCTAGAGAAACTTGGTATGAAAGTTAACCTAGATTAAGAAAGCTATAACCATTTTCACTGCTTAATGAGAGTCCAAGTATTAAGTTTGCTACCAAAAGTCTGCAGTTTGGTGCATTGCTCAAAATTTCCACTAGAAATTATATCACTTGCTTGCATTTATCAACGGTTTAAAACAGAACAGTTACAATTAATGAATTACCTGTTTCAGTTTTACTGGAGAAACCTGCTGCCTGCTTGATCGCTGCTGCTGTTAATGCTAATCCTCGGCTCCTCCTCAGACCATGCTGTAACACAGCTTCAAACTGAGCACACAAACAAGTGACCCTGAAACAAATTTTTTTTAAATAAACCATGTGAAGAGAACAATCAACTATGTTTCTACTGAGCAGGTTTATTCCAGATCTCTGAACAGACAATGTAATGGTGAACCATTATCTTATATGTAGTGAAATACCCCTTGTATGCAGTAATCTCATTATTTCCAAACAGTATAATCTACTTATACCCACAGTCTCATCACGACTATCCAAAGCTAGGGCACAAATTACATTCAGAAAAATTGGCAATCAATTTCAGAAATCATCCTCACCTGCTATAATGGTAGTTAATCATGTTATTTCAGTTTCAGATACCTACTTTTCATGTAATGCAATTACATTTTCATAAGTATACTTTGTACTACACATGCAATTAATTATTTTCTGAAAATATACTGTAACTTCCTGTACAATTAACAGACAACTTTGTTAATTTGCATTAGTACATTATAATTCAAGCCCAGGAAAACAATTAAACATACATTTTAATGTCCTCCAGAAATCCTAGGCATAGAGAAAATAAGAAAGATTTCCTAAATTTCCTGATTTTTTTTTTTAACATAACCTGGTTTATAAATCAATTTTCACACAGGTAGAAACACTAAAACCAGCAAAGTTTTAAAATTCCGTCTGCCAAAGAAAGGAATATTATTGTAACCTACAGGGAATAGTAAGGCTTAAGGTATAGCAGATATGAATGCAATCTCTTTGCTTGAAATCTTATTTTCTAAATCTTATTTTTGCCTTTAAATAAACAATACTTAAAATGTAAACTTTGAGAAAGTTGTTACCTGGCTACCAAAGCTGATTACTAAAAGGAAAGACAGATACTTTAATCAAGTTCAAGCAAATAAATAAAAACAGTTGACAAAGTGGCTCAGGACTCTGTCCCAGCATTCCAGAAGTAGAGTTGTATTCAGGGTCACAAAAAAGCACAAGATCTCAGGAGGAGCACTGACAGAAAAAGAGGTATAATTACCATAATTGCCCTGGATAGAAGAGCTTTTAACACATAATGCTTTCTAGTACATCTATGTTAGGAAAACTTTATTAATAAAGCAGAACACAATTTAAACAATAATCAAGGTGATTGTGGAGCAGTTGCGATTAATTAACAGCCAAAAAGACTACCATTGTTAAAAATGGAAACTCCAGCAGATATATGACCCGCCCCGAGGGGAAAAAAAAAAAAAAACAACACCAAAACACCAAACAACTTTACTTTTTCAATTCAGAAAAAGCAGAACAGAAACTAGGTTCTGTGAAAGAGCTTATATTATTAAAAATCCATGTGCACTGAGAACCAAAGCAGAAAAACTGCAGCATTTTACAGGAAAACCTAGCCACTAGTAAAACATCATAAAATCTTAAAAAAAAACCCAGGTATTCTACAATGCCCAATATACGTAGTATATTTACTAGATAGCATCACAAGGGTATGCTGAATAAACAAATACAGAAAAATACGGAGAAGTGTAGTGTACATAGCCATTGTAGAGCTCTGAACAACTATAACCTCAACGACAAAAAAATCCACTGGGAGAACAATACTTGGAGAATCATGGATTTTACTGGATTTTTATCTAAATTCTCAGACTCTCCTCATGTTCAGAATTATCTTAAAATATTTAGCATAGTAACAACCTCAAACACCATGGAATTTAGGAAAAAAAAAGAAATCTATGAATGTAATTTCCACTTCCTTTTTAATCCTGAAACTGCCAAGTTTAATCCATTATTCAGCATGTCTACTGAATTCTTATGAAAATATTTTTAAGTAAAATTTGGCCAGCATAATATCTTTGGAATCCTAACTCTCACTGTTTATCAGAAAACAAATATTAAA
The DNA here is from genome assembly GCA_011801015.1 of Ardeotis arabs. Classification (NCBI taxonomy): domain Eukaryota; kingdom Metazoa; phylum Chordata; class Aves; order Otidiformes; family Otididae; genus Ardeotis; species Ardeotis arabs. Next base: position 6,152 of record JAAGAY010002128.1, read on the forward strand.
GGTCATAATTCAAATTATTAAACAACAGTAGCAAAGCAGTTGTTCAAGGAAACTAAGCAACAAAGCAGAAGTTTTAGATTCAGAGAATTTGCTCTACTTAGGATGTACTTCCTTCTAGCCGAGTTTACACAAACTACTACAAATGCAAACATTGTTAATACATTGTCTCACATAAACTAAACAGTAAAGATTAAATAACTATCTCTATCTTCTGTGCCAACAGCTATGACACAGACAACTGCTAGGTGCTTCAGCCCCACCAACCCTTTATCCCACCTGCACCTTCTTGCTTTCTCCCTTGCACCAGCTTCTGTCCAACAAACCCTGTAGTGAACTGTTTCCACTATGCGAGTTCAGTAGAACACTATTTCTCTAAGTCTGTTTCCCCAAAACATTGTAGGCTGAAACAGCCAAGGGCAGGAGAGGATGACAGTAGTAGCCAGAAGTCACCACAGGCTTAAGCTGCCACAGAGTAGCACTAGCCTGGAGTTTCACACACAGCTAATGCACAGCACTGCATTACAAGCTGCTCCTGAAAGACGAGTTTGCCCTCTTATCCCTTGTCGCTTCTTCCTCTTCTTCTGCACTTCCCATTGCTTCTACCTGTGTGAACTCTCCCTCCTCGCAGAAACTCTAGCATTCACCAGACGTTTTATTGCTTAGTTCACTAAAATGGCAGAAAGTTATCCTTCTGCATTATTTCTTCTTTTCTAAATTAATTCAGACAGGACTGGATGATCACAAGGCATTGCTTAAAAAGGTGGTGGAAGGGAGTAGTACTGAAGTCAGGGACCTTGAGGAGATACATGAACCCTCTCCACCCCTTCAGTAGCAATCAATTGTTATGTTGGCTTTCTAGAACTCATGAAACCACACCTTAGACATGTTCTTAAAGACTGAGTTGGGAAAGGATTTGAGAGAATTTTATGTACCATTTATAGATGGTCAACACAGTTAATTAACTTCTTCCTGGAAGGCAGAGTCAAACTTCAAGGACATAAGAAAAAGGACAGTGAACAACTGCATTTAATCCTGGTGTTTTATTTACCCAAGATTCCTCAATACTGAGAAAGACTTAATAGGGCACAAAAATCACTGCAATTTCTGTCCACCAGTCATCTTCTTAAGAGTCTTAGAAACCAACATGCCAAATCTAACAACGAATGAAACTAATAGGAATTAAAGGAAATTTCTTTACTCACATTAACAAAAAGGGACAACTCATACAAAAAAAAAAAAAAGAAAAACAGGTTTAAAACATGTCAGGAATAACAAAAAATAAGAACAAAAATTTTCTTAATGACTATGTGTTAAACACACTTGACACTTCAGTGTCAAACTTCACGAAACACAGGTGTATTGGTAATAAATACACATTAACTTTAAAAGAGGTCTGAGGGAAGATAAGTTCTCTCATGTTGACCACAGAAATCAACGCTTCCTCGTGAACTCTGCAGCCACTTAAAACACTTGTAACTTCATACAGAAGAGCACTCTTTGTTAAGCTCTCAAATTTGTAACAAGATGAAAAATTCTGAGTTTCATGTCAGTGTTTGTGTAAACAAAAGGAACCGGGGTTTTTCTGAGCATGTGAAGTATTTTGTGTCATATGGTTTATGTCATTATGATACATAATCTAAGCACGTTAAAAGTTTCTTAGACTATTTTACCTGCTATCAGAGTCTGAAGCAATTTCTTTTCTTCCTCCAAATCGTATTTGACACTGCAATAAACAGATTTTAAAAATTTTTTGTTACACTAACAAACTCAGTATTCTGAAGTATTTCCACATAAGAAACAAAGTCATAACAAAAAGAAAGCAGTACAAAATAAAGCATTGGCAAATACAGCCTGCAACCAAAAAAGTGCTCTACAGCATCATCTTCCACTAATGGGCTACTCTTCCAGTTTAAATATATTCTTACTCGCCAGAATGACGCACTTGCAGATCTTTCAATAAATTTGAGTAAAAATTACTACTTTTGGGTTTTAAATGTAAAAAAACCAAAACACTGCTCCTATTCAGCTCAGTGCTACAATTACAAAAGAATCATTCCTTATAAAACATTACTGGTCTACTTTTGAGAAGTTCTTTTGCCTCCCAAGATTCTACTTGCTGAACTTCATGTTGATGCAAGATACGTACATACATACATAAATTCCTTCTTTACCTGTATTTTAACCATTCACTAAAATCCCAGTGTAAAGAAAAAATCTGCTGTGGTAAAATGTTAACCAATGTAGCCTTTGCAGTACATTACAATTTAGTTCAGTCATATAAGTACTACAAATACATATAACATATGTTCTATATATCTATTTATAATATATATAAATATTACAACCATAATCTGTCAAGAACAAGAATTTTAAACAAATACTGCATAATAGTTGTTTGCTAGCAGACTCAAAAACTCAGTAGTACTGTGTGAAAGAGAAGACTTCTTTGTCTGGCAAAGAGAAGAAAAAAGGGCAAAGACAGTTACTGCTAGTACTGACAACTCAGAGTAAGTATGGCATAGAAATATGTATTGGATTTCTCACCTGTTTAACTGCATCCAGTAGCCGTTCTAGAAGAAACTGTCTTTTGGTGTCATTGTTCTGTGAACCTGAAATTCAACAAAATTGTATCATTTGAAAATAAGTAGGTTTTTAAGAAAAATACATTTAGGCCAACACCTGGGCCCTGAAAACCTTCTTCCTATGCCAATTATTCCATTAAATTTATTAATGTATTTTCTCATCATTTAAATGATGCAGTGTAAGTCTGCGTTTTGAGGTTTCAAGTAGCCTTTCTCTAATATGCAGGAACACTGTTTGAAATACCATCTAGAGTCTTATTTTAGTAAGATTTTGGTTTCATGATATAAGGTATACTGCAGCAATACCAAATACAGTATAATTGTGCACAATCAGCACAGCTTGCCCCTAGCTTCTTAGCACAACCACCTGTGGGGCCAAATTGCAAGCCTGGAATTGACCTAGTTTAAGATTTTTTAATTCTGTTGTTGTGTTTGTTGTTGGTTGGATTAGGTGTAAGATGGAGCTCACACTATGACTCCATAAATGTTCTTACTGGGACAACTACCAGAGTAGTATATCATCAAAACACAAGAAACTAATGGAAAATGAGAAAGAGACAGTAGGAGTATCTTCTTACTGTCAAACAATGTTACTGTAGAAAGAGTTTTAAGTCAAGTGAACAGAGAGTAATTGTTACAATATATCCCTTAAATTTTAACTACCAACATAGTTTTTCCTGATTAACACCTATAAAATCTAGCTTGTAACTACAAAAGCAACTATGTGAGACAACCTTTAACTTCTCAGTCACTTCAATAACAAATAGCATAATACTTTGCTTGTCAGAATATGCTTTATGAACTCCTATGAATGTGTGTAAAATTTCTTTTTTAATTAACCTACATCACATCTATAACTTCTTTATTCTGAACTTAAGTTCAAAATATCCTTCAAAAACCTCTGTGACTTCTCTGGAATTAAAGTCATTCTATTCTTCTTTTCCTCTCAAAGAACACACAAATGATATACGCACAGACTGAAAGCCAATTATCAAAACTCGGCATGAGCAAGTTCCTCCAGATACTGAAAATCAAACACCACACAATAAGCCTTCTAGTAAATAGAGATGACATCAAAGGTATGTGTCTCTTCCTCTTGCTGTCCAACATTGCAAGGTCCCAATCACAGAATTTCTTATCGTCATAACCTCAAAGTAGTTTGCTCCTAAACCAGCAGGAAGGGACAGAATTTGTCCTACTGAAATTATTCTGCCTTTGTTTAATCTTAAAAATGGGATTAGGAGATGAAAAAACCCACAGTAAGTCTGTAATACACAATGCCAGAATAAAGAAAAGACGAGGAAAAATGTGCAAATGTAGCTGCTAGCTAACTAAGCTTCACAACGTTTATTTGGCTGACTACAGTGGATTTTCAAGAAGCTATACTTCCGATTTTGAACTCTGACTCAAACTGTGCGACATATGATGTATAAGGTTTGGTTCTGTTAGTCAAATATTCTGATGTGTACAAGCTCAGGTGAACATGCAAACAATGTCCAATGCTAGCAAAGGACACTAGAAACAAACCCCACACCAAGTAGGTTTTAACTTCCAAACAATTATGCCAGCTACGCCATTGTGAAGACAAAGTTGAATTCATGTAATTCCTACTACTCCACTTCATGCTCCTTCAGCAATTACAATTTTATTAAATTATATTCAGTGTTTGTAACATGCATGCATTACCAAAAACGGAGACAAATGCCTATGCATCTAAATGCCTTACAATGAATCACACAACGGTAAAATAAAGAACACAATTAAATCTCAACTTTTAGTACAATCTCTCATGCACAGTAACACTGACTATACACAAACCTGCAGATTTTCTCCACTGTTTCAAAACTCATTACTTCTATGCTATCCATATACCTGTGAGAATAGGCACAATGCAACATTTCTCTTTATATTGACAGTTTGAGACTACTTCAGAACAAATGCACGTAATTAATAATTTCACAACCTGAGAAAGATCTATCAAATGAAAATACCAAGTATGTGGGTTAAGTTTATCTTCCAAATGCAACACATGTTATTTTTTAAATTCACATCTCTGGCATCTTTGTATCTATTTGGTAACACAGAAATGATTTGCAACTAGATAACAGACTGTGAACAATATTTAAAAAAAAAGCATAAATACAGGAAACCTACAGATGATCACTATGCTAATTGATGTTCTAAAAGACTAAAGCACATTATATCAGTCTTAAATTTACACAGACTGAGTGCAGCATAATGTGTATTTTTTTCTTTATTTTACTTGTAAATTTGTACTAATAACAATTACAACTACACATGATTACAACTAATAATTTCCATAAGCAGTTCAGATCACCTTCAACATTAACAGGGCTATGAGGCCATGTAATGTCTACACTGAGGGCTGGCCAAGGTTTCTCTATCAGCTCTAAGGATTTTGCTCTTTTACAGTCTTCATTTTCTAAACTAATAATTATTTTTTTTTTAAAAGCATATTTTCAGACAAGAACACCAATTAAGTGTGATCCACTCTAGTTGATTCAAAGACTAACAGTGTATTACAAACTGGCCAAAATATCCTTCTACCGATTCAGAACAGTGGTAAAAAATGCAGTAACACACATACAAATACAAAACATAGAACAGACAAAAACAGTGTTACTCTGAAAAAAAGGCTAAATTTAGACTATTGCAACAAAAAAGGAAGTTCATCTTCAGACAAGTCTGAAGATAATTCTGAAAACATAAGTATAAGGTTGCACAAACTAAGATGCTTAAAGAGACTCTTCCTATCAACATCCACTTCGTCAAAAAGGGTTAAAAATAGGCTCAGGTACTGCACACCTGCCTCTGTGACCCATTTTTTTGTTGTTCACAGTCATGCTTTCCTTTTTAAAACTTCTTTCCACACCCTGACAGAAATATCCACACCTACAGCAGAAGAAAATGGACTATGTAAGTAAAGGAAAACAGGATTTTCATCAAACTCTTTATAGGAACAGCTCTCTTCAGCACCACATGTAGCACACAGGTTACAAAAAATAAATCTCAGATTACTCTTACATACTCCTTTAAGTCTTGTATGTAAAATTTCAGAATGTAATTCCTTTTCCTTGCTCTAGTACAGGTTCTGAAGGTATAGGTTTAAGATAAAACAACCACAGGCCTAATTTAAATACTATCTTGTACTGCATTATTATGATTCTACTGCCTCATCCTGAATTAGCTGCATTTTTATGTGTTTTTTGAAACTGTCATTAAACAAGTGACAACATTCCAGGTACATAAATCTAGTATCCTTGTGTTATTTCCCTTTAAAGTTCAGCCTATTCAACACTATCCAATAAAATATGAGTATGTAATTAGTAAGTAGCATTAGTAACGTTAAAGTAATGCTCAAGTCAACAAGAAGTTGAAGTTGTTAAAAGTAATTACAGCCATTAGGGAAAGAGGTTCCTTTATCTATATTTTAGGCACAGCCCTTTTACTTTTAAGGGCTAAAATTGGTCAAGGAAATAAGCGTAGACAGTGCTGATATAGCCTCTAAAAAAAGGATATGGTTAAATTTTATGATGTTAACATCAGCTGTCTCCTTTATCTGAAACAAGCACGCTAATGATACACATTCCTCTGACCTGATCTGTTCCACTTACATTATTCTGGAAAAATACTGTACATTATTGTAATGTTTGGCAAAGTGCAAAATTAATGCTCTTTTCGTTATCTTGCTGTATAATTGAAATTGTTGAAAAAGCCATATAGGTCTTGGCAAGGGGTACACGTGGGTAGGTTAGCCATGCAATTGAACTACTAGCCTTAATGTCACCTTAGGCACTATTCTAAGTAATTATATGTTTTCTCTCCTCATAAATCTATATCTTTTCATTGTTAAAAAAAAAAAATCTAAGATATTAAAAATAACTACCTGATGAGGCTTTATGTCACAAGAGGTGCCACCTTGCCTTTTGCATCATAGAATTCAAATAGAGCTCCCAAAAATAAGTATCCTAGGAAGACTAGGGTCTGATTTGCACAAGGCTAGTCCCAGCCTGAATTCATCATTGAAGGGCTGAGATTTTCCATGTGAAAATTATGACTCTTGAAATCTTCAGAATTAGGATCTGAATCATTTGAGGAACTTCATTTTTCCATGGTTTGAAAGATTTGACTGTTACTTACATTTTTCACAATGACAATTAATAGTTTTCCCCACAACAATCCTTATTTTTCTTCATATCTTCTTCCATAAAAATATTTTGCTTTCTTCTTACCACAAAGGTGAGAACAGAGAAAAATACAATTGAAATGTTTTCATTTTTTGTTTCTTTTTTTTAAATGACTGTTATCCATAAACCACCTAGCATTTAGTTAGTCCAGTTAATTCTTCAATTTTCTTCTTGCTACCCTTGGCAACATATCTCACCATGTATTAAATCAGGGTGGGAGAAAAACATATGAACTAATTTTCAGGTGCAAAGTATTGTCTGCAACTTCCATTACTGAAGCAGAACCATGAAAGCATTTACTAAAGCACCTCTCTTCTTAAGGGAGTTTGAAGACATACTAAGTTTGTATTTACAGGAAAAATCTATTAAAATTTCTTTGTCCATCTTACCAAATAACTCTTCACCCTGGCTCGTTCGAGTCCGTATGCATCCTCCAGTCCTAAAGTTTAGGGCTCCCCATTCTCATGCAAAGCTTTAAAATATTTCCCCCCACAAACACCTCAAAAACCTCAGGATTTAGCATACCCACACACACCAGTTCACTGTAACACAGAAACCAGAGATGACCACATCCACATCTCAGTCAGGACTGAGACAGAGAACCAGCACCGATACATTCTAAATACTTCAAGGGACCACTTTTTCCACTAGTCATGCTTCTCACCTCTCTCACCAACTGCATGTTAGTTAAGTTTGTAATTTTTATCGTTATTTTCTCTTGGTCATTTATTTTCTTGGCAATATTTCCTGTGATTTTGCACAGTTGAGGCAATGGAGATCCCCGAGACCAGCATCACTTGTGCTGAGAGGCAGCGTCACGCTCAAGGGCAGGCTTTAGGATTTCAAACAAAGTAAAACACCACTTCTGGGGAGCTCCGCGAGCCAAAATAAGGAGCGGGGTGGGCTAAGCCTCGCATAGCACTGCGGGGCCAGAAAGGCCAGTCTCCTGTCCCCCACCACGCCACAGCCCCCAGCCCCACCGGGGAGAAAAGGGCCTTGACCCGCGGGGACAGGGCCACGCCGGGCCCTGCAGGCAGCGGAGCGGCGGGGACCCCCCGGGCAAGCTCTGCCCGCGCCAGCCCCCGCCGCGCCCCACAGACCCGGCAGCCCCACCGAGCGCACCCCGGCAGCGGAGAGAGCCCCGTTCGAGCCCTCCACTCACCACTCATGGTGGCCGCTGGGCTCGCACCCTCCGCCCGCCGGACCCGGTCCCTCCTCCCGCACAGCCCAAAGCCGGGCGGGCCAGCACACGCACTCCGCCCCGGAACTCCGCCCCGCCGCCCCGGAAGGTAAACACCGCTCCGCGGTGGAGCGGCAGCCGCGGTGTGCGGCGGAGAGGCAGCCCGGGCCCGCAGCCTCGCCGAGCGGTGCCGCCTTTCCGCCTTCCTTCGCAGCCGCCGAGCAGGGGCTCCTGCCGGGCGCGCAGCTGCAAGCGCCGCGTGCCGCTCCTGGGAAAAAGGCGCGAAGCTGCGGGGCGGGGGCGGGGGCGGGGGCGGAGGCGAGTCTTAATTGCTGGAGACCCGTCTTCAGGCGTCGTCTTGCTGGTTTGCCCTTGCACTGTGTATCAATGCCGTGCTGTGTGTTTGCCTCCTACTACTCCATGCTGTGTGGAGCAACAGAGTATAGCCTTCCTTTTTAAGCGTTCCTAGATAAAGTAATAATAAATGTAATGGTTCTGTAGGCCTGTTTCAGAGTCTGTGTGCAGCCAGACCTGCACAGCTGACTCATAACTGGCCCAGACTTTGTGGTCTGGTCAGGCTCCTGAAGATGCCCTAATGCTGATCATTCATAGATTTTGTGCAATAATTCACTAGTCTTAAAACATTTAAATTTATCATTCTAGCAATAATCTGAAATAGAAAGGTATCTACAAATACAGAGATTGTTGTCTCTTCTGCTGTTGTTGTCCTTGGTGATTTCCAGGAATAAAACTGGCCTAATGCTAGGAACGTAACAGTAATACTTGGGAGGCAAGGTGATGAGTATATTCCTAATTTTAGGCCACGCAGTAGCCTAGCATGACTATCTAATCAGCAGTCTTTGTATATATAACAAGGGTAAGTAAAAAAAAAAATTTTAAAAAGTAGTAAAATAGAAAGAAATCTTTACCGAATACAGTCTGAAAAATGCTTAGCACTTAAAGGAAAGTCTGCATCATCAGGAAATACGATGGGATTACGGGTATGGTGCTCTGCAGCACCACAGCCTCCCTTAGTGTGACCAAGAGATACTGTCATCTGAAGCGAGGAGCACTCCGTACCCTACGGTAAAGGTATTCAGCCTTAGAACATTCCTATTTCAAGCATCATAGGAGCTATTTGAAATTATTCTTTACAAGACTGGGGATGTAAATGTAGGTCTTCATTTCTGCCTCTTGGAATTTTCTTTGTGTACCATCAAGCAATTTTTGGCACAGGATCGGAGTTTAACATAAAATATGTATTTGCAAACTTGTTTATTGATGGGTTTGTATATATCTGGCATAAGTAGATAACAACCTCTAAAGGCAGAAAAAGCCATCCTTCCGCAATTAAAAATTCCTATAACTAGCTTAGAACCTGAGAATAATGTAGAAATACTTGACCAAAGAGATACCAGAATTAGAAATAATATGACTATATTAATGAAAGTTCAATGGAAGATCTCTAAGGATGATGTACTAGCCTTCTCCACTGACTGCAAGTATTACAATTAATAGCTATACTGGAATAACTCATTTATTATTATGCAGTAAAAGTATACTTCTCTCATAGTCATCCAGCACCCAGAATATAGTTGCAATAATCAAAAGATTTAGTGGTAACTAGAACAGTAGCTCCTTCTTCTGTAGCTGGTAATGGAAATGAAGTTTCACACCCAGTCTGAGGTTTTACCAAGCCACAGTCACTGCAAGTGCATTCTTCCACTGAATACATTAATGTTTCACTTGGAAGTGAGTGTCTAATTCCTTCTGCGGTCACTCTGCTGTCAGTATTAGGCTTCAGAATATTATTCAGCTCTATAGAAGAGTCTGTGAATATACAGAAGTTAATTTAGTACATACACCATGCTATAACAGACATACAGTTATTAAATCCAAATTTCATTATGTTCCAACTATGTTCCTAACCTTAGTGAAAGTTTTAAGATACAGTGAAAGTTTTAAGATGCAGCTATATATAATAATCTGTTGTTCTATGACAATATACCCCCTGTACTTCAGGATAAGTGTTTAAGTGATCTAACATATATTTTCTAATCAGTTATTATTTATTGTCTGAACACTCCAGAAATACTGGTATTTTTAAACGTAAAAATAACTGAATTTTTTTCACCTTCCCAAGATATACCACATATGCTTCTTACAGGCTAGACTATTAAGTAAAATTATTTAATGTCTTATAAGATAGAAAGCTAGTATTAAATGTGTATCCTCTACCTGGGTAGAATTCCTTTTCCATTCAGTGAGAAGAGGATGAAACCCTTATAAAAATCTTTTGCTATTGAGGGTTCATAAATGATTTCTCAAATACCAGCAAGTAAGCCAGGTATAAACGTGCAACAAAACAATCTTGATGTGATCCAGAAAAAAACAAAGGATTACTGCTTTTACAAGTTATCATCTGGATATTTTATTCCTTAATAACTTTAATAATTTCACTGAAACTAATTGAGGAATACAAAACAGTCCAACAAAGACAGTCATCAGAATCTGGAATATAAATTATATGCAAAATTTATACATTGTAAGAGTAGCTAAAATGTGCAATGATCTAATATTATTTGATAAAAAATCTTACTTATTCACCTGTGTTTTTCAGGTTTTCTTTTAGTTGCTTTAGGTGCTTCCATTTAAACAAGACCATTAAGGTGAACAGGGTGAGCATTAAAATTACTCCTAAGCACAAATAAATCCAAATAACTCCACTTGAATCAGTACCTTATGAAATAAAAGAGATGCATTAAATTAATTGTAAACAATAACCAATGGACAGTAAACATGTCCATCACATAAAACTTCTTCTATATCAAAGGAACAATTTCTATTTCTATTGAGTGACAGTTAAAGAAAAGCTTGAGAGCTTTAAAAATTTACTCTTAACACACATACTCATATAGGACACACTGCATACGTCTTTAATATTCTTTAGCCCATATATTATTCTGATAAACTCTTTCCAGGTTTTAGATTTCTTTAAGTTTTTAATGTTACAATTCTATGTAAAATACAACATGAAAGTGCCCAGCATAGCCACAAAGTATTGCAGAAATATTACTTACTCTTATCACAGTAGTTTTCACATGAAGGCGGTGGTGTACTAGAACATCGAAGATGACAAGGCTTACAAGAGAGCAGCAAATTATCAAAATATTCATTTTTGGGACAGTGTGCCATCAGGGTCAGTAATTATGCAACTGGAAAGACACAGAAATTGTAAAAGAGTGAGGATCATCTACAAAGGGCTTTTCAGTTCTCAGTTTTAGCTAATCAAAGAACAGCTAGCAGTAACAGTTAGACTGCGATCAGAGCTCCACTAGGTAGTATCATGTTAAATAAAAAGGATTTAACTCTGAGGCCCCCAAGGAATTACTGTTCCTTTTTTGGCAATTCACAATTGTAGAAAACCTGAACAGCTGCACTAAGATAATTTTCAATGTAAATCTTGTCTGAAACAGAAAATCGTTATTTATAGAAGACGTTTCTTGAACAGGTGCTAAACATTACAAACTGTAGAAAAGCAAGATGATCTCCAAACAGGAGTTCATAATAGTTGTTCTTGCCTTCAGAATTTTGTGGGTTTTTTTCATGGAGATGTGCTGCAGTAATTATGTTTTCCTGTAATATGCAAACTATGCAATGCTTACTTTTTGTGCTTTTTGCCCCAGTCCAAGGAGCATAAGATTAAAAAAATAGAGGCAGGAGGCATAACAGTAAGAAGATACGATGAATTCAGTTTCTAGGTTTGCCAGTGACTCATTCAGACAACTTCCTTCGTACTTGGTTCTCTGGATGGACAATAATAGTTAGAACACATAGATGCTGAAATAATTACTTTTTGTAAATGGAATGGTTTTCTGATTTTAAATGAGATACTGTTAAAGTACAAGTTCAACAATTACTTCATAATTGTGTTGTACAAAATGCATCTACAACCTTCAGTTATAACAGAAAGACAAAATCTAGAGATTCAGTCACTGGGATATTGCTCCTCAATTCCAAATTAGCCTCATTTATCTAGTCTATTACATTTTGGTCAGGTTTTTTTCTTGGTTCATTTTTGGGATGTTAGCTGTTTATCTGCTTATAACCATGGTTATATGAGAAATTTAGTAAGATTACATTCTAATTGTGAAAAAAAGAGCTATAAGACTATTTTACAATTTTGATTCAAAACATTATCTGCAATTTTTCCCTTATTTTTCCATAATGCAGAACTGTCACTGTAGTAAAACTGTGGTACCCAGCATGGAAAAATAGGTGGCTCATAGATTTCATCCTTGTGGTAGAGTGTATATGGCACCTCCTTCGCAGCCGGTGATGGGGCACACTGAGCATGCATAAATTTGTCTGTGTATATTGCAGTGAGTGTAACATTTCTGAAAATGAATTTGGTCTTCTCCCAGGCAAAAAAAAAAAAGAAGCTTCAATAACAGACTGCCACAATGAAAGTAATTTACACAGCTTGTATCTTGACTTTTTAATATAATAGAATTTATTTTAAATACAAAGTTAACCAGTAGTATCTAGCAAGTTGCAATAATTGTCTCTATCCAGTATCACTGACACAGATAGATTAGAATTACAGGCTTATTTATAGTTAAATTTCTCCTTAACATAATTAAGTTAATTGCCTTTTTAACTACAGAAAAATATTGTATGAGGAATTGTAATTTCATATCACATTATTATGTATGAGACTTATTCTCCCATAAAATGCACTATGTGGGAATACACTAACTGTTTTAGTGGAACAGTCTAACAAAGCAATCTGTATTACAATCTCTCACAGATGGAACTGCTTATTGTGGCTTCTGCATTTGTTTCTGTAGGCCAGGTGCACAGCTGTAAGCTTTCTATATTTTCTCCCTATTCAAGATTAGTGGATAAACAGGAATTGACAAAATCTGAGTCAGGCATGATGAAAGAAAATATGGATACAGACCATGATTGATGCCAAAAATTTCACCAAGAAGTCAATTCTGGTGCTGAAGTCATAAAACTGGTTCTGACTTGCTTCATACATTCACACTCTAGGGGAAGAGTGTGAATAGAGTCTCATTCCTATTTCTAATGAAGCATGATTTGGTAGCTTATGCATAAAGTGATCTGACATTGTGCTTTTAGGATGCTGTTTAACCTTTCCAATCATGGAGAGGACAATCACATTCTCAACCGTGATCTGAATAAGGCAGATATTTCTGAAAGTATCTTCACAGTATCCACAGGTACAATAAGTGAATTTCAGGACAGACAAGCTGAGTCCAGTCCTTTAATCTTTTATCAATGCAATTCCATTGACTTCAGTGAAATGCTCTCTAATGTTACTTAAATAGAATATTTTCCTGTGTCACAACTTCCCATTGTTCTTGCATTTTTATATTCATATCTATAACTTGTACTAAGACCCTGTATCATTTTAGAAAGGAACCAGATGACTAATTCTGTAATTGTTTTCTGCAGCTGGTTCCAACCCTACACATCTGCAAGATAGGTACAGTCTTTACTGTAGTAAAATTCCTTATGAAATCGATAGCTCTCAAATTCCAAAACTTTCAAACTATATCACAGCTGCTGAATGCTTCAAACATTATTTTAGTAGTCTAGGGAAATCCCGTGTGCACTGTAACAGATGAATGAACCAGTTCCTTAATCAATTTCACACTTTTTTTTTTCCAGTTGTAGTAGGAGTGTAGGGGAGGCCTGTCTGTTTCAGCTGCTTTTATTACAGTTATCTTGCCTCCTTTTCTGTACAATAATTACACTTTTTTTTTTCTTTTGACTGAATTGTGTAGGTATATTTATTTCAAACACTAGCTTTCTTCAACAGAGTAGTTTCACTAAATACATAGGTTTATAGCATTTTGGTATTAATTCACAGCTTCACAAAGAAGAGAAAGAAGTTCTGATTGACAGTGGTGAGTATTTTTGCTGGGAGATAGCAAAATGCTGTTGTTAAATAGTGTGTAGGAGTCCCAAGTAGGCAACACAGATAATACTAAGCTTAAAGAATGATAATTTATAAACTCCTTAAAGTTCAGTGTTGTCCATTAAGAAAGAAACCTTGAAATGCTTGCTAGCAATAGGTTCTGTTAAACAGAACACCTTTATGTGCTGCTTCAGGTCATCTTCAGATTTATTTTTTTTAAATGGAAGAAGGATTCTATTGAGACGTGTGTGTGACTTCTCCCATATGCACTCATGTTCTGTATCACTGACCAAAGAGTAAAAAACAATGCTTAGCACTTCAGAAGTCCATGCATGTAGTTCCTTTACTGTTTAAAAAAAAAAAAAAAAACAAAAAACAAACAGGCCTAAAACAAAAATGCACACATACTTACAAGATATCTTCAAAAGATACTGGCTGAAGGAGGTAGCTTTCTTTGGAAAATGTGAATCTACCCTTGCATACCTGTAAGGGTAATACTTATCACTTCACAGGAACAATAGAAAGTAATTTTATTAAAATTTGCTAAGTGCTTTCAATGAAAATTATTAAACCCATGCAAAGTATGAGTTCATAGAATCACAGAATGCCAGGTTGGAAGAGACCTCAAGGATGATCTGGTCTAGACAGATGGCCCAGCACTCTGTCCAGCCAAATCTTGAAAGTGTCCAATGTTGGGGAATCCACCACTTGGATGGTGGTGGCTGATTGTTATTATTGTGAAAAATCTTCCTCTTGTGTCCAATCAGAGTTTCCCCAGGAGCAGCTTTTACCCATTACCCCTCATCTTTTCCATGTGACTCCTTGTAAAAAGAGACTCCCCATCTTCTTTGTAGCCACCCTTTAAATACTGGAACGTGGTGTTAAGGTCTCCCCTTAAGCCTTCTTTTCTCAAGGCTGAACAAACCCAGTTCTCTCAGCCTTTCCTCATATGGCAGGCTTCCCAGTCCTTTGATTGTCTTTGTGGCCCTTCTCTGGACCCTCTCAGCCTGTCCACATCTTTTTTGCATAGCAGGGACCAAAACTGAATACAGTATTCCAGGTGTGGCCTGACAAGCACTGAGTAAACTGGGATAATGACTTCTTTATCTCTGCTGGTGATGCCCTTGTTGATGCAACCCAGCATCCTGTTGGCTTTCTTTGCCGCAGCAGCACACTGTTCATTTGTATTGAGCTTGTTGTCCACCAGAACCCCAAGGTCCCTTTCCACAGAGCTGCTCCCCAGCCGGGTAGATCTCAGCCTGTGCTGCACTCCTGGGTTATGTCTTCCCAGGTGCAGGACCTTACATTTGTCTTTGTTGAACTTTGTTATGCACTCCTGCTTCTAGTTATTACTGTAATGTATCCTACAACTGATACGTATTTTATATGATATGGTACTGTTCATAAAAACTGTTAAAGAGAGAAATGTTGATCTAAAAGTAACAAAAGAGTAATAAGATATGTCTAGAATGAGTATACACGCTGCTTATAACATTGCTTCTCTGTGCCCACCATTGCTATACCCAGATATGATTTCTAAATTCAAGGGAAAATGTACTGAAGTCGTCAACACAACAACCATTTAAATTAATGCTCAACAGTAAGAATGCTTTCTCTGGTGCAGTTGATGCAGACATGATTTCATCCCTGAAATTTGCAAATTTAACTCCTGAAATGTAAAGTGACACCCTTAAAGAACCTTCTGGAAAGATGACCAATTTTATATCTCAGTTTCTTCTGAGGTTCAAAAGAAAGTCTGAAATCAAACTTCAGGCTTCTGTGCCATACTGAAGCAAAGAAAAATGCATCATTGATAATTTACAGGTAAGATACATTCCAAAAGATACTATTATGCAACAGATGTGATTAATCTTTTCTAGAAAACCAGCTGGCTCTCAAAACACTGCTCAAGAATTTTTCAAGTAACTGTCTTAAATAACTTACATAAGTCTAAGGTAGCCTGGACTGGTCTGAATCTGTTTAGGATGGCCTGATGAAACAAAGAGTTACAAGTTTATGATGTGGACCTATGTTTTCCTTTCCATATCATAGTATCTTCCTGGATGATCTAGGGGCTGGGGGGGAGGGAATACCATTTCAGTAAAGTGTAAGGTACACATTCTGTTTCTAAGTTTGACACTTATGTGATTAATTCAACGTTGCTTTTCTCAAGCAGATTAAGAAGCTAACATTTCTGGAAAAGTAACTGAAGTCTTGACGTGTTCAGTAAAAATTTTGAACCCATAGCTGCTGCTTTGACTGAGGGTGTCACTGGTAATACAAAGTACTGGAAGCAAGTAGATGATGGTAACTTTGTATAGTTTTATGTCCTCCAGGCAATGCACATTCTTCCCCTTCCCGTAACCCTCTGCACATGTTTTGACACCAACACTGACAGTAGTTTGGAAGAAATTGCATAGACTAGACAATAATAATTTAAAAATAAATAAACAGAGATTCTCAAGGCATACTGTAAACTCAGTGCTGTTATGTGGAATGTTTTAAAGGTGACCTATTGATGCTACACAAGTAGCTTCACCTTGAGGCAGAGATGCTTCCCAGTAGGTGTAACCCAAATATAGGACTTCTGGGAAAAATATTAAAGAAAGGACTGCAAGACTTGACATTACTTTGTGAGATAATTAACAATGAAAGGAACTACAAGATACAGCTCCTAGCATAGGTAACACTATTAGTCTTCACAACTACTTTACTTATTGCTATTAAGTTCTTTCCTCTGTTTTCCTAGTCCAGAAGTACATCTGGTTTTACTTATTGGCAATGGCTTTTCTTGTGTATGCAAAATATCTCTCTCTTCAAAACAGCATGCTGTCATTGTACTTTAATACATCTGCTCTGTGATATGCAGAAGTGTTAATATTGTGATTCCTAAAATACTCTGTCACTCAAATGTAATAAGATATATTCCAAATTAGACTTTTTTTTGTCTAATTAGTAAGACTGGTCTGTAGGTCACCAAAGATGTGGTTAGATTATATACAGCTAAGCTGATTAAATGTCTTGGTGTTAGTGAGAAGGATAGTCCTACTCTTCACCCTACAGTATTCTGAAGCACAAGGAAGGGCTCTAGGACTTACCTGACCACATGGCAAGCAGCTTTAATTTGTTCATCCAGTCAGTTCATAGAGTTTTACTCCCTAGGGCCTGGAAAAAAGGCCAGAAACAGAACAACTAGATGACCTTGGAAGGGCCCTTCCAACCCTAACCATTTTATGATTCTATGGTTCTCCTACAGTGATATTTACTTTTAGGGAATAATAAATATACAGCTTATTTACCAGTGAAGTTACATGTCAGCTTTTTTCAGTTATGCGATTTACAGGGCTTGCACTTAGAGTTACACGGTCATACTAATAAATGCTTTCTCCTTGTCACTTGATTTTGCTCCCGAAGGACAATAGAAATTAGTAGAGTTGTACAAAATAGGAAACAATTTATCAAATATAATAATCAGTCATTTACCTGTAAATCCACAGTGTTGCCAAGGAGGTATTTCTGCAGTTACATTACTGTAACTTGAGTTCAAAAACTCCCGAAGATACCCTCTAAGAATAATATAATTCAGACAAGTTTACCTGGCCTGCTGGAGTTGACATCATTATGGAGAATAATGTGAAATAAATTTAAGAATAAAAGTGTCAACTGCAGAAACAACAGAAAAAAAGAAAAGGAAAACAATTCTCAGATTTGCTCCTAAAACATTTCAGTCTGACTCAAGAGGGACATCCAGGGACAATTTATAAAGACCAGTATGAAATGTACTTCTTTGCTCCCCTAATGTGATTATCAACCACTGATAACTCCTCTCTGAACTTCAAATCTATGTCCGGAGGCAGTAAAACATCTAGTTGTTGTTTAGAATAATAATTTTAGCATATTGTCAATTCTGCTAGGGTATCAAACTACTGAACAGGATTTCAAGAAATCAAATAGTTTTTAGTGGTGAAGGGAGCACAGGTAAGTAAGCAACAACACAGACCAGGAGGTAGTATTTTGGAGCAGCGCAGAGACACATACTCTGGATTTACAGCCTTCTGTCATGCAAGCAGAAGACAGTTACATGCTGCTTTGGCAGAATACATGCATACCAAGCATTGAGCATCCAGACAGAGCATTTCCTGCCATGAACCCAAATTTTGCTGTTGGTTTCCTTAAACATCTGGAGAACCCTAAGCCTTCCAAAAATTCTTGTCAGTGCCCATTTTAAACGTGTTAAATTGGTATTACTTATGTGACAGAACTCAGTCACCTGAAAAAGGTAAGGAAAATTTTATTTTTCACTATATAATTTGAAAAAAGCTATTGTGAATTTCAACACTGAAATAATCAAATGAAAACTCTGAACGGAAAACCAAAGAAAGTAATACTATTATGTCAATAATTAAACAAAGATTGAAATTCATCTCTCAGAACAGTAGCTTAAGGTCTATTTACCACACATAACTTCAACAACAAAGCTTTGTTCTGACACAGCTTTGGAGTTTTTCTGTTCATGCTTGTGCCAGCTTTTTTTGCCTGACTGTACTTCAGAAATTCTGCTGGCATAATTACATAGCACTTACCAAGAGGAAGGGGGTTGTCTGCTAGGACTGTTACATTCCCTTCACAAACAACATTAGCTGGGCTGACAGAGGAATTTTTCTGGCTGTATAGTTGCTTCTACATTGGTCATTTTGTGCTGGCACAGCTCTTCTGTGTAGCACATGGAGGTTTTTTTTCCACTCACTAAGGCAAGTAACCTACACTGTCAAGTCTTACAGTACGGGCGTAGTCTGAGTCCTCTCCAAATCTCTAAAGCTATTTACAGAAAAAAAATCCAAAGAAAAAAGTCCCTTATAAATCACCTCCTCACAACAATCCTAAAAATCTGTGAGATCAACGTACATGAAAAAACCCACCACTTTTTCTTCCCAAAAGTTACTGCACTTCAAGGAACAGCAGTATTACAGATAGTTATATCCTAAAAAAATAAAAAGTTAAAACCTTATGAGATGGTTATTTTCAGAAATCCATATTTTGTTAAGTATGCTTTAACTGTATGGCTAGGAGGAGATAAGTTGTTCTAGGAATGGGGTACACACTGCTAATAAACAAAAGGAAGAGGTTATTAAAGGATTCATTGTGTTCATTAACTTTTACAAGCTGCACAGAACAATGCTTTTTTTAGGCACAATATTGTTTAATGTCATTTAAGCACAGTGCAAAATCAAGAACAATGTGGATTTTGCCTGTTTGGTTCAGCACATTTTAATTAGACCACTGCTTTGAAAAGAGTGATGTTGCTGTTGCTACATCCGGTATTTAAAAAAAAAGATTAAAGAACAAAAAAACTGAAGAGAAAAATGTTCCTTAAAAATAATAATTAAAATAACAGTAATATAAACATTGTCAGCTAGATCTCAGACAACTTCTGTATCCCTTACTACATTCAAAGTTTACTCAGCTAGGGACCAAGCTACAGAAAAGATTAAGTACACAGCACAGAAAAGCAGTGTTAATAGACTATAAACCCTTTAGGGAAAGAAGATACCTTTTCATTTTTCTGACGTTTCACATGTGCCAGCATAGTTATGTAACTACTAAGGACAATGCATAAAACAATAATTATTGGATTAAGCTAGTACTTGTTAGAATGCCAGTGACATTTTTATGTTGGTGCAATAGTTTTTACAGAATGTAAACTTCATTTTTTCTTCATTTCTAATGTAAGCACTTACATTTTGAATTGGAAAAATAATCTCCCACATACTACAATTTCAGTGACTTTGCAGATGGACAAAACGAACTAAAACTAATCAGTGGTATAATGCCAACAGGAGTAATGGAGTTACAACAAAAATACATGTGCATGGGGATGTCCCTGCTCCTTGCAGGGGAGCTGGACTAGATGACCTTTGAAGGTCCCTTACAACTCTAACCATTCTACGATTCTATGATCAGTTGTGAACAAAGTGAAGTGCTTGGCATACACTAAAGTCTAACAATAATTTTTCTTCTGATAATTTTAAGCAAATTCTCTAGCCATTCAGTGTTTGTGGACATGTTTAGGACAATTACTTTATTTCAAATTCCCATGTATGGCACCACAGTGCCAGTACGTACACTCCTGTAAGACAAGAGGGAATTTGTAATTGATTTAGCCATCTCTATTCCAGAATAATTTCCCACGCAAATTGCCTTCTCTGGAATAAAAATATTGGCACAGAATAATTCTGGAGTAATTAGTCCTATTTAGAAACAAGCTTACTATGTCATTCTCACAATTTCATACTGAAGTAATTATTTCAGTGGGATAGAGTGCACCCTCAGTGGGATAGAGTGCACCCTCAGTGGGATAGAGTGCACCCTCAGCAAGTTTGCCGATGACACCAAGCTGTGTGGTGCCGTCGACACGCTGGAG
>JAAGAY010002129.1:0-42736 GCA_011801015.1 Ardeotis arabs
AAAAAAAAAAAAAAAAAAAAAAAAAAAGCATTCATCACTTTGAACTAATGATTCCTTAACATCTTTGCTTTTCAAGACTTGACTTGCTTCAGTTGCCTATTTTTATTTTTAAATGAATGAAATCTCAGCGCTTTTTGCCCGGGAATTTCTGCAATATCCTGGAGCCTGAGGTCTCATTCCCTCCTCCCCCTCCTCTGGCTTCTGTTTGCGGAGCATCATTCTCATTATGTAATGATGTTTCTGTCGAGCTGGCAGAGTTGCATAGTAAAGCACATTAACCTGGCGATAACGGATCACTTACATTTTTTATCATGATCTATTGCCGAGTTAGCACACCGGGCCACATCCAACAGCACTGCGCACTCGATAAATTAGTGTGCTGGCCTAGAACCCGTGATGGAATATTGTTTAGATTTCTGGTGGCTCTGCAACTAATCATATTTTTCCCCATCTGTTTGCTTTGCTTTGACTCGGGGCTGTTGAGGGAGGGGGATTTTAGGGGATGAGAGGATCAGAGATCTGTCTTGGCACTAATTGTCTCGCCCACTCCTTCATTAGGGCCTCTCCCTTCAACTCATTTCCAGTTGATAGCCTCCAACTCTGCCTGATCCAGGTGAGGTGCTGAGCCCCTCCGTACTGTCCATAGGGAGAGAAAGTCTTCCAATGGCTGCTAGCAGTTTCTGCAACCAGATCAACTCAGGAGGCCTACATCTTTGAAGTTACCTCAGCCAAATCTGGAACAGGACTGGGGTCTCCAAATTTTTTACTTCCTACTCTATTGGTCTCATTTACAAACCCACATGCCTCAGGGGAAAAAAAAACAAAAAACAAACCAAAAAAAAATCAAGCTGCCAAAGCATGCCTCAAGCCAAGGGGGAACTCAAACTGCTGATGTGACCAACAGCAAATCCCATCTGACTTCCAGATTCCCACCCAATGTAGAAATGATAATGGTTTTTGAACTCAGTAGGTTTTTGTGAGGATAACAACACTAGAGATTCTTTTCAGGCCCAACAGTCAAGACAAGATCCCTGCACAATCATGGCAAGGCAAAGAGAGGAAGGCTTGTGGTCATCACAGCTGACCTTTCAGGCCAAAAAAAAAGGGACATATATTATAGAATCATAAAGAATATATAGCTATATCCTCTTTGCCCATAGTATCTGCAGTGGACACACCTACCACAGCTGATACAGAGGGGTTTTTTTTGTCTCCTTTTTTCATGAAAGTCTCGTTTAATTTCCCTGCACTTCAATAACTAGGGGCAAAAATAAGTTGCATTGCCACCACTTACACAGGGCCTACAAAGCCAGATTGTGGCATTAGGTATTTCTATGCGTAGCCCATCGAGAGCTGCCCCGTTATTCCTGCAAACTAAGCAGGTCGCTAGAGAGACCTAGAGGACCCAATCTGGAAACTTATGCATGTAATCCTGATGCCACTGCTGACCACAACAAGTTTATTTGTGTACTTAAAGTTGAAAAACTTCATGAAGTGCTTGCAGGATCAGAGTCCTATTTCCCTGGATGGTAGTTCTGCTGCTGGTAAATAAGCGCCAGGAAATAGAGCAGAGACATGCTGGTTTGTGCATCCCCAGACACACAGAAGACAGAAGCAAACTCTAATATTTACCAACCTGAAAAAAAACTGTAAAAACCTGGAGTTTCCAGCTTCTCTGACAGTACTAGCAGCAGAAGAGTGAAATAAATTAAATAATCATGCCATAAATACTAATTAATTGCCATTAAAAAGTACTCAAATCGTTTAAAAGAAAAATGCAGCCATTAATCAGAATAGCTCAGGTACCTAAATAAATATTTACTATTATGCGTGCATATTTAATCTACCTACCCATCAAAGACTGATGCTCTGTTCCTTGCCAGTGAGGCTTATTAACATCCTAGAAGGATAAAACAGTTCCCCAGAACTGTGCTGGAGTGGGGCATAGGGATTTGGGAGGAAAACAGTTGCACAGGTAAAAGCATAAGCCTGGAAATGTGGTCCTATATTTAGACTTACATACAGGAATAACCTCACCTAATTACTTGTGTTTAAAGTAACAGTTCTGGGCCCTAATACACAGACTCATTGTCCCAGGCAGGCCCTTCTTAATGGATAGATCCCATCCCAAAGAGTTCCTAAGCCCACACATCAAAGTCTTCTCAAGATCAGGATTTAACATATTGTATTAACGGGAATTACTTTCAAGCGACTGTGCAAGAACAGGTCTATCTATAGCTCTCAGAAAACAAAAAAAAATCTCTACGTTTGAAGTCTGCTCAGAGATGATTTGTTAGGGAGGTGAGTTGGAACAATTTTCAACAGAAAAAAAAAATATTCTTGGAAAGAAAAACAGAACTTCTGAGCTTTAAAGAAGGGGGAAAAGAGACATAGCTAGCTTTGTTTGAGAACACACAATCCAACTCAAAGCTCACAAACAAGAATTAAGGATCCTCACCATCTGGAACAAAGAGATTTAGCAGTCTTCTGCCTACTGCAAAATAGACCCTTTAGGGCCTTTGCAGTGCTTCTGCCCCTCATTTTAAAGGGTCATCCCCCCAAAAAAAAGCAGACTAGAAAGTGCTCTCATTGAAGGAAAACTAACAAAACACAGCTTGAGGGAAGGAAATGATAAAAAGAGAGGACATCGGGGGCTTGTTTAGATGCTATTATGTGATGCTTCTGGGGTAGTCCTGAACTTGTGTGCTCCTGCTTTTTGAGCAAATTGCTTTTCCAAGTGCCTTTAGGGGAAATTAAATATAAACAATTAATAAGTATTGGAAAGATTATTTTAAGTGTTCTCAGTAGGCATTTGCTATGATTGCTATTATTTCTAATGAAATAAATGAAGGGAGAGGGTTTGAGGTTGGTTTTTTTTCCTAATTGGGCCTTGCTAAATTTTTTTTTTTTTCAATGAAATTCAAATAGATACTTCAGTAGTGACAAAGCTAAAAAAGACTCAAAGAACAAGCAAGACTATTAAGCTTAAGAGCAGGGCTTACTACAATAGCTTGTTTGGTAGGGTTTTCTAAAACTTTTATTATCTTCTTACATAGAGTTAAAGGGTTATAAGTAGGTAGGAACTACTTTAGAAATTAGAATTTTTAAATGCTACTGCCAGTAAAATAGCAAATATATTTTCCACTTGCTAACCTTTCTGATATCTTATTTGCTTCTGTGGAAAGTGAATTTCAAAGCTTATGCTTATCCTTTAGCAGTTAAAAGAACACTACCTAATAGTTCTATCTTTCTAAGGGAACCTTGGAAACAAAGACACAGGAGGTACTCACTTCTTGGTGATTAAGAGCTAAATCCAAAACCAGAGTCAGGTACATATCTCCAAAGGAATTTCAATAGCAGATTTACAATCTATGTAACTTTATAGATGCAACTCTACATCTCTTTTATTGTGTGTTCTACCCATTCATGTAGAAAAGCCTAGGGAAAAAAAATGGCCTTATAACTAACCCCTCAGCTGTAGGGCATCTGTGTAGTTTTATTGACTTAGGTAAAGTAGTGCTAATTTACACCAGCTGAGAACCTGCATGACAAATGTAGTGAGTGGGAGCCAGGTCTGATCTTTCAACAAGCTCCTGCCCCTGGGTGGAACCACCTCAGCAGGGAGAGGCATCAGAGGCAGCAGCAGAGCTTTGCAAAGGAGCCTGTCCACCTTCATTTCTGAGCAAAACATGTGTCACCTCTCCTAACTATGTGTAAGAAATCCCTTTTGTCCTAACCTTGTACTGCTACTCTTTCTTTAGGTAATCCTGATTTTCAGGAAATAACTTGATGTTTTTTAAGGAAAACAGTAGAAAGTGCTTGGGTAGAAACGACAACAATTGCCTGGCTAATACCTTCCTAGAAGTGAGATGAGGTTACCAGGAGATTAAAAAAAAAAAAAAAACAACAACATAAAAAAGGAGTTGACTCTAAATGTTGGGTAAACGTGGCTTGATGGAGATATCTGATGGAAGTGGCCTATGCAAGTGTTTAGTGTTAAAGAGCATGGACATGAAACATCTGTTGACAGCATGTGGACAACGTTTTCAAAATCTGGTGTTTGTTCTGAGACTGCATAAAATTGCTATTCCCTGTTCTTGTGTTGCTGTGATGGCTGTGGAGAGCATCAGTGCTCTTTTGGTACAGAGGGAAGGAAGAAGATGACTCTTGTCACTCACCTTTCAGCAGTGTTGAAGAATCTCCTGCTTTTCACTGATGAAACTGGTTTTTTGTTGCTTTGTTTTCCAAACAGCGTATGTACTGCTTTACTCTGCCTCATGGCTCCAAGCTATGGCTATGCAGTCAAACAGAGGAGCAGAACATGAAGTGGCTCCATGTGGCTCAGATGCAGCCTGGGACTTGCACACACAAAGATGGAGCAGGTGTGACATGTTAATATAACTGCATGGGGTCTCTTGCATGAGCAGTCCAGCATGTGTGTCTGTCTCAAATCTAAGTCAACCTTCCATCTCTGTCTTCCAGAGATGTTTGCAGGAGGGGGATAAACTAACCTTGGTGACTCTGGCATGTCCTTGAGGAGAAAAGTTCTTCTAGGCTGGTTCAGCAGGAGGAGCTTAATGTGAGCAGTTTAGATTTCCTGTAAAAGTCTGTAAGTTTTAAGATGATGGGTGTGGTTTTTTGCTGATTCCTTCTTAGGATTTATTGTCTTTCTTTTTTGCTTTAACTGTAAGACACGTTCAAATCAATGTTTTAGAAAATAGCACCTTGATTCTCTGTCCTTGACCCCAGCCTGTTTTTCTCTACAAAGAAGCAATGTTTGTTCTGTCAAATGTTAGAGAAACTACAAACTTTGTGTTTCTATGACCTAGCTTGGTTTTTACTGCCAAGGAGATTTTAACAGAAAATCCTTAAAAACCCCAATGCCCTAAATATTTCAGGTGAATGTTTGTCTCAAGTGCATATGTGGAGTGAGAGTGGTTTTGGTTGGGGATCTCAGTTATAGAGGAGGGCGGGCAGCTGACCTGGGTGTGCTAAGCATAATTAGGGGATGCTGGTGCTGGAGATGGCTCTCTGGACCGATACAGGTGAGTGAGTACGTCACCAACTACATGGCAGTGATTTGATGTGACAGCTACTACTGTTCCCAAAGCAAATGGTGTGTGTGAAAAAGACTCAAGATGGTGCTTGGGATGCTGCATTAGCAGGGGATAAAGATGTTTTGCTGCTTGTTGTATCTCAGTTCTGGGCCAGAGTGAGTTTGAGAGCATGATGTTCTGGTAAGGGCATTTATGTGCCTCAGAGGAGACCTCAGATCTGGGCCCTGTTCCAAAATATGGATTTGTTAGAGAAGGTGTATTTATGCTGATGGAACAGGTACTTTTGGGGTTGAAGAGAAACTGAGCAAGGCATTTGAGGTTGGGACATAAGCACCACAGATTATGGTCTAGCCATTTTTATTTATTTATTTATTTATTTGTGGCTGTAACTCCAGCTTTTTCCTATATCTCAATTCCTCTTATGCAACTGGAAACAGAAGTAGCTTTTACTTTCCAGGGGCAATATAAGAATATATGTTGTGAGGTGCTCTTGCATGATAATGGAAAGCGTATCAGTATATAAAACTCTTGCTGACTTCACTGATGGCACAGTGCATGGTGCAGCATAAGGATACTGGGCTGATGGTCAAAAAACTTAAGTTCACTTTTTCCTTTGGCTGCTAGGTTGCTACGAGGCCTTGAGTGTATGACTTCCTCTCTTCTGCCTCTTTTGGCTTGCATTTTTGTTAAAGTATGAACAGCACCTTACACTGTGGGGCACTGATTGCAGCTGAGCTTCCCAAACACAACCATATCACATAAGGCAAACTTATGAATTATTTCTATTGGTTGTCTGATAGAAAACAAATTTATTCTTACTCTTGTAGTAGAATGTCATTACTATTGCAAGGAAATGGAGTTTCTCCCAGCTGTGCAAAGCTGGTGACAGAACTAGGGAACTTTGAACTTCCCTTGAATTTGCTAATGCATGAATTGTCACTGACTAGTAAAGTAGAATTTTCCTTTGTGCTTGTTTGTGGGTGAAATTCATTCCTCTCTGTTTAGGCTTATATAGCTATTTAAGCTGAGGCTGATGCAGAGGGCTTAAGGATTGCATAGGTGTGCAATTACTCTCTACAGAGGAGTCCAAGCTTTTCATCTCCTATCTGCTGTTAGCTTTCCTCTAAGATGGGGTATGTGTTGGTGATGTTGGACGTCTCTTCAAATCATCTGGAGTTTGGAGCTAGAATCAGGGTTGGTGTGAAGAGTTAAACAACACTGATTTCAATGGAGCATCTTCTATTTACAGAAGTGTCCTGAATCAGATACTAGGAATTTAGTTCAGTGACTCTTGGTTTTGCATCAGTCGCCTGGAAGTCACATACTGTTTCCTGCCTGCTATAAGGCCAGAAAGCCCAAAAGACCTGCTTCCCTTTGCGTATCAGCTTCTCTTCTAATTCTAGATGGAGGCACTCATTTAGACCCAGATCTCACTAATCATGTCTTAAACCCAAAGAATAGATTAACTCTGTGCTAGTGCAAAACTAAAAAAGCTTTCTGGATTGCTCATAGGAAAATCAGGGTACTGTGTATGCTTGCAGACTACCAGAAACTGTTCTGTGGAGAAGGATCACAGCTTGAGTGGGGCAACCTGCCTTCCAGCTGGTGTTACTCACCTTCTCTCCATGGTGAGAAGAGGAAGGAGAGTGTATTTTTAGCTTAGTTTTCAGAAGACAAGACCTATGTGATGGTGTTGTCACTGCCTCTAACTCTCCACTTCTCTGCTTCAGTGATTTCAGAACCTATTATCCAACCTGAGATAACTTGACTAGGTCAAAAATCTAGTGACTATACTGGAAGAAATTTTATGAAAATTATTGTCTGAGTAGAGAAGAGACATTTAAATTAAAGATACCCTAGATTAAGACCACAGGGATGGCTCAACCATATTAGCTGAAAGAACTAAAGTTCTATTTAATCAAAAAAACCTTTCAGGTTTTCTGTGTTTCCCAGCCCATTTGACTGTCTCAGGTGGCACCTGCCGAAGGAATGCTTTTAGTAAGGCATTTCATACCAAGACCACCAAGGAAGAAGAAATGATCCAGTTTGGTGCTCTTTGGTGACTCTCTCACAACTATTGTTTTCAATTCTTCCTTTGACTCCAAATTACCGCCTGAAGCTCCCGTGTCTGTGTCAGGGCACTTCATGCTGATGGACTCTCTACAAAAGCAAAGGCAGCAGCTGGAGCAGTGTACCTCCGCTCTGAGGTTCCTGAGATCATTGTATCTAACTTGGTCCAAGCTCATGAAGTTCCTTGGATGCTTGATAACTCAATGTCTCCCATACCTTGCTAGGGAAAAAAAAACCACTGAACTCGTTAAGCAAATTTACAGGAGCTGGAATGTGTCTTCCTCATCAGGGATGCATCTGCATGAAAAAGGGCAAAAGATGACCTGCAGCAATTATGCCAGTAGGTACCTTTTAAGTTGCTTTCTTTAGGAAATATGGTTTTTCAAGCACTTATGCTGTCTTCCTACTTAGGAGTGGCTCTGTCCATCAGTATGTCCTTCCCATGTAACCCTGAAACTCACTGGACAAATTCAGCACAATATGATAGAGAGGAGAGGTCTCAGAGACTATTATAAACTTCATTAATGGGATGACTGATAGTGAAATCACTGAAGAAAAGGCTACTAAGCTCACCCTTGAGTAGACATTAGGGAATCTGCATGGAGAGCAAGACATCAAAAGTGAAGCATCACCAGTTTTCTCTGCTCTCCGAACAACTTGTTTTTAGCTCTGTTGGACCTGAGTGAGACAGGGGAAGGACAGATTTAATTCCCCCGCCCTGGCAAGGGAATATGCTTAGCCCCTGACATCATTATAGACGAATCCCTCCAGGGATATTAAAGATGGAGAGCATAGTTCAATCTTGGTGGCGTCATGTCCAGAGGGCCAGTGGGAGAAATCCTCCTTGCCTAGTTAGGCTTAAAGGGAAACTTAACACGAGGAGGATGACTAAAGTGCATTTAGAGCGAGTGATTTATGTAAAACTATAACCTTTATAAAATAGGATTAAGTGCCAATGTGCTTACATTTGGATGGGGAACGCTTGTTATTTGCCCTGCAAGAGTTATGGCCAATAGGTCTCTGCAAACAGAGACCAAAGAAGAGACAGAGAGTCTCAGTCGCTTTTTCTTTTTCCCTCCGCTCCTGCCCTCCTCCTTCTTTCATTAAAGCTACACATCATATGAAGTGGCACCAGCCTCAGAGAGTCTCTGACAAAACTACTGCATGGAGCCTCAGGACAGAACTTGCTGCAGTTCATGTTCTCTCCCTCTGCCCTTCCTCTCCCTGCCTTTTGCTTTCCGAGTGTACATCCAATAACTCAGATGAAACTTAATCTTGTTTGCTCTGTCTCTAATTCTCTCTTCCTTTCTCTATTCTTCTTTTCTCTTGCTGCTCCACTTCCTTGTCCCTCCTCTGCCCTCCAGCTTCAAGTTGTATTTTATGTTGCTCTAGAACAGCAGCACTTTTCAGGCTTACCTTTATCCTTTCCTGTTTCTGGCCTTTTCCCTTAGTTGCGGATCAATAAGTGCAAACAGTAGGCAAGGGAACATCAGTGGAATAAAAATGAGTTGATACAGCTCAGTCCCTGTTTTACATCTCTTAAATAGTTGAATGGACTGATTTTACAGCAGAGGTGTGCTGGGAGCGGAGGGAGCAATTCTGTTTTTTTTTGCTCTGAGGCCCACAGGTATTGGGTGATCCTGCTCAGAGATCCAAATGCTGTCTTGAAGATGAATCCCTTGCCCAGGAGGTGCAGGCTGTTGAGTGAAATGGTGCACTGGTCTGTGATGATTAGCAAGGAGTTGATCTTACAGGGCTGGTTTGCCACTACCCAGTCCTAGGTACTTTGGGATCTGTTTTGGGTTGTTTTTCAGGTTCTGAGTATCTGTAAAAATCTACCAACAAGAGATCTGCTCCAGCAGCATGAACTCAGACCTCTAAGAAGATGAACTGATGAACTGCCAGTGCCTTGCATTTTTTATTGCTCTTTCTTTTGGTTTTGTTTCCTTCCTTCCTTTTTCTTTTTTTTTTTTGTACAAAAATCTAATTAACAGACAAGGTGTCCTATAATTACTGAGCTGAGAACTTGTACCTTTATTTCTGTGCAAACACTCTCTCCTTTTTAACGCCCTCCTCTGTGGAAAATAGAAAACATCACCTGCCTGAAATGACAGAAATAGAGAGCTCAAACCACTTAAAAATAAGCACTGTCCAATTAAATCTGACTGTAGTTATTTCTTGGTTTTAGGAAAATCTTCCCCTTTGCACACTGGTGGGAGAACAGAATTATTGGTAGACTTGGCTTTTCACATTTGCCGCTGCTGTCTCAGAAGGAAATTGTGAGTATAAATCAGTTGGGGGCTCTGATCCAGCTATTCTCTTCTCTTTTTGAGTGCAGATTGCTATGTTTTCCTCCCTAAGAAATGGGAATCAGCCTCATGGAAATGCAAGGCCTGTGAAGCTGATTCTTATCACGCTGCAGTTTTCTGCTGGTATTATTGCAATGACTTCTGCGTTCTTTGCTCTTGGTATATATTGAGATTTATGAAGATAAGTGTTGGTGCAATAGGATTCCTCAATATTAGTGAGAATAATTAATTTCTAATCTGAGCCTTAACATGACATGTGCCAGTTATCGATGGAAAAATAGTAACAGGGGCAGAGCCTTCATTCAATTTGAATTCTTGCTGCTCCAAACCTTTTCAATATACTCTCAACTTTAGCCAGGTGCTGTAATGTTGCATTTCTGCAATAAGTGCTTTCTCAAATTTTTCATCTTGACTCGATGTGATGTCTCTCTCAAATCGTTACCTGCAGCTGTCAGGATTAGGAGCACTGAGCTGCCCTCTAGACAAAACGTGAAGATACTAACACAACTTGGCTTTCTCAGATTTCTGGCTCTCCTGGTCTTGGCTAAGCTGGCCACACTCTAACAACAATTTTTCTTCCCGTGACTCTGGTTTAGTGCTAGGACTCAGAGCACCCCATTGAGCAGGGAGCCAGGAGAGCACGGAGGCAACTGAACTCCCCCCTCCCAACACCCAAGACATCCCAAATCAGTTTGATTAGAGTTTTGCTTGAAAGCTGCTGGGTCCCTTTGAGCCTAAATAGTTGTCGTGTTTTACAGATGGATTATTCTGAATCCTTAGGGAGGGGAAAAAGATTAAGAAGGAGGATAAAGTAGAAAACCACTGTTGCAACAATCACACCAGCTTCAGCTACCCGATGGCTGCTGTTGTGTAATGCAATCCCCATATACGATGCATTACCAACCTCCAATATGCGGTAATATTTGCATTAGCATTAGGACACCATCAGGCCTTTACTTATCCAGATAGTTAAAATTGTTATCTGTATATGAACCCCAGAGATGATATATCTAGTTGTCAGCGGTGACCTGATGATAATAGCAGTACAATTTAGTTACAATATACAATATCATTAATCATCCAAATGTAGCATAAACAGAATGGACCATTTGCTAAGGTCTTGCCGGGGGTGGGAGGAAGGTCCCTCACTTATAACAGCTGTATACGCCAGAGGCTTCCCTAAGGAAAGGGGCTGGCAGGATGGTGGGGGAGATTTTCCATCGAAACCAGAATCACCTTCAAGGGTGGTACATGCATCTATTTATTAGCATTATGCTACATATGCTAATGGCAGACTGTACACTATTTCTGAGCATTAACATCTGCTCAAAGCAACAGACTTTCACTTACAGAAACTGATTTAAACTCAGTGAAGCAGATAAACACAGAAATCTAAGCAGGTGGCTGCGACTGAAGGAAGAATTCTCAATTCCTGCACTCAACCGATGAACTTCACTAAAACCATAATTAATATTCAGATAACTATATTCTGACACATAGAATAAACAAGATCATTTAAAGGATGCAAATGTCTACCTGGGACAAGGAGAGGTAGGGGCTTGGGTTTGGAATACAGAGTGGTTTGAATAGAAATCCAAAGCACTCCTTAATTTTGTGCTGCTGCCTTTGATGTTGGCCTGGGTCAGAAAACACAAATAGCAAGGGGACATTATTGCATTGTTCACAGGCATAAAGTGGGAATTAGACTTTTAAACAAGCAGTTTGTAGAAGGTGACAATAGAAATGAATCTTTCCTTGTAGAATGCTGGATGGTGTAAAGATTTTGTTACGGAAGTGCTGGTAAATTTTGTCACTACTTGTTATACCCCAGCCTTTCATTTGGGAAAAGTACAGACATGATAAAAATATGAACAAAATAAATATTTTTCCTTTCTCTCCAGTCACACTTACTCAAGCTTTATTTTGAGCACTGATAGCTGTTTCCAAGTGAAAGACTCATCAATGTTTCATCCACAGAATAATATTGCAGAAGCAAAAGTCCTCTCTGTTTCTCTCAAATTCCAGATTCATCTGAAAGCTTGGATGGACTTTAAATCTAATGTAGCTGAGCCTGAAGCTTAGAGTGAAATGGTAAACGGGGGTGAATTTTACATGGATTCAGGTTTTATTGCAGGCATTTGGTCTGGTTCCAGAGGTACCTTTTCTCCAAATAATTATGCAAGAGTTTTTTCTTATACTAGGGGTATATATCCTTATGGCCAGTCCTAAAAGACATATTCAAACTTTGTATGTTCCAGCTAGGCCTCTGAACTGGTATTTCTTTTTGGGTGCTTCCAAAAGACTCTGCTCAAGGCTTTGTGGTGCACTCTGAATTACTTTTCTCCTCTCTATTGGCCAGGTGCAGGGACTTAGGTGGAAGATGCAGTGTGCATATGGTGTGAAGTTTTCAAGAATTGTGGATCAGATCCCCACAATGATGAAATTGATCATTACATTTTATTACATGAAGAAATAAACCACATTGGACTTTGGAAATTCCCTGGGTTGAAAATGGTGAGAGGCTAGGAGAATGTTTGAGGGAGGCTTTGTATATACTTGCCCTGTTCTTACTGTTCCCTGGGCATCTGCTTATGGCCACTGCTGGGTGCAGAGTGTACTCCATACCTCTGTATCAGCATGGCTGTACTTACATTCTTAAGAAAGCAACACTTTTCTTCCCATTTTGTTTCTTTTTCTCTTTTCATCTTTAATGCTTAAAAGCTTCTCTAAGCAGCCCTCAAGGATGTCAGCTTTGATTGTAAAGCTGGTACCTGTGTTTACTGGACTCCAGAAGAAGGTGAATGGGAATGAATAGCAAGTAAAGCAAAACTTAAAGGATAATTTTGAGACCTGAACCTCAAAATAACTAAATACACTTTGTGCATACTCAAAATACCAATTTGCCATTCTTTTTTTGGTATTGCTATCTCTTCCAGTTTCTGCAAGCCTGGTGTGCTTTGCTGTGCTTCCTCACAACCAGCTCCAGAATGTGTGAGAACGTATGAGAATCTCAACTTTTTTTTTTTTTTTTAAGTACATTTTCCAGACTGTGTGTTAACTGAGAAAATCTGAATCTTAAAGATTGAAATATGGCAAAACAACAATTAGAAATCTCAAAATGTACTGTTTTGAGATAAAATGATTGAATGTCTTTTATATCAATATTTTTAATCCAACATTGTAATTTGGAGGGTCTCTTCCATTTTTATGAATGCAGTAGAGCTGGGAATAAAGTGCTATTAACCTTTAAACTCCATTTTTTTGTTTTCCTTGAAATCCAAAGTAGCAACTTCACAGCCTTCCAAACTCTAATAGTAACTCCCTCTTCTGTGTACACTGGGAATCACAGGATATAACTATGCTACCCTGTTCTTTTGGGAGGAGTCCTAGGATGTTGGGTACCTAAGATACCTATATTACTGTGAAGATTTGAGGTTTACTCCTGCTGATCCACCCTCCTGCATTTTCACTTCCTAAGTACAGGTTCTCCTATTGTCCCTCTATGGATTCTGGGTATTGGAGTCCACTACATATTTTTTGTGCTACAAATATCAGAAATACAAGGGCAAATTCTGCTACACCCATGCAATCCATTTGACTTGAGTGAGGCTGCACCCCATTATGTACCTCATCATATGCTCAA
Organism: Ardeotis arabs; assembly: GCA_011801015.1. Lineage (NCBI taxonomy): Eukaryota > Metazoa > Chordata > Aves > Otidiformes > Otididae > Ardeotis > Ardeotis arabs. The sequence continues at coordinate 13,080 of JAAGAY010002129.1, forward strand.
CAAAGTAAATAAGAAAGCTCCTACCGGCTTCAGCTGTGCAGGATCAGGGCCGAACTGGGGGCAGAATGCATGATGTTCTTATTACTTTAAAATTATTAGCTTCCATATGTTCCCAAACTTTTGGGTATTTAAAGTGACTGTTAGAGGCATGCACAACTTTTTGAAATTCCATTCAAAAGCATTTGTTACTTCAGAATGTTAACAATCTGGAGGATTTTTCAGATGAAATTATTAGGCTGTTGTAGCTTTTTCTTTTTTTTTTTTTCCCCCTTCTTTGTGCTTAATTGTATGCACGCGAATGGTTTCATTGACTGCTTTGGAAGGGTGTGAAAAGATCTGCCTGAAAAAGTGTTCTGTATAAAGTCACAAGGGGGAAATGAAAAGAATGCCTACCAATCTGTTAAAAAAAATAAAATCGCCGAAGTGTATGGTATCAATTTCCAGGGAAGAAAAAAAGGGTGTTTTCAAGAGCCCCTAATGCAGTCCTAAGTAAGTCTTTGCTGCCAGTTTAAAAGAAGAATTTGTCTGAGGAAAAACAAAGCAAAAGCTGCCACCAAAGAAGGAGCATGCCTGCAAAACCAAACTTTCTTTAGAAAGCGTACTCGCAGCCATTGCCAGACCACGATGCAAAGTGTCATGCGGTTACAGCCATCTTTTCCTCCTTGAATTCCCCTGCCTTTTTCTGCCTGTGTATTAAATACCTGGCTGTTATCCACTCAGTGCAGTAGGGTCACTAAAGATCAGATTATATTCTTTTCACCAGCCATGACTGAGCGAAACACAGCGTCTGTGTTTGGAGACGGGGCCCCAGTTCTGCACCGTTATTTGTCCAACCATCAGGAGACACAGACTCATGTTGCCTCAAACAGGAACAACCCTGACGTTGAAGTGGAAGGTGTGGAGATGTTTTCAGGGTGGGGGCTGCTGGCATAGAGGGCAGGAAAACGTGCATAATGGGTGGACAGGCTCTGCAGCTAAACCATCCTACTGCCCAAAATATGTGGGTTGCTCCATGCCCTTTGGGTGCTGGGAACACTGTTGCTTTCCTCCTCACCGCAAGCGGAGAAGTATAAGGTTTGCAAGGCGGTCAGACATCTCTGTTTGAGTGGTAGGACAGCTGTATGAAGATGTATAGTTATTATAGACATATATATAGCAAATAAAGCTGACTGGAATCAGGACATCAAAAGACTGATGCTCTCTCCCAAGTATTCATCCTTTAAGTACTGTGTCTTTCTTTCTTTCTTGTTTTGTTGACTGCCTATTAGTGTGCTAATCTCTTGGGGGAGATTACTGAACAAATAGCTCTTGGACAGAAATAATGACAGGGAAGGAAAGCATGAAAAAAATGTAAGAAATGGAGGAGGGGCCAGCGATGGTAGAAGCAGAGACATACGAAATCACTCACCCGTCTAAGGATGCGGGAGGGCAAAACCCCTAATTTCCTAATAGGTCAACGGGAAAGTGAAACCAGCTCTGCACCAAGGGGACTCAGCACCCTTGCAGAATCTGTCCTTGCCTTCCCCAGAAGGTGTAAACCCACATCCTGTATGTGAGCTGTAGCAGGCCATGCCCACTTCCCCTCTTCACTGTTCCTGCAGGGGTGATGGTTACTGTCCCGGTGAATGCTTTGGATTAAAAGAATGACTTCCTGAGCTAAACAGCCTGAGTGGCAGCCGGGAGCCATGACAGACTCGCCTCTTACACCAATCTAGTGTGGACAGGACACATGCAGCATACCCCAAGCCGTGGGTGATGCCGGCCATCCGTGGGGACCACTATCAGCTCCAAGCTCGGCATCCACAGCCCCTGCTGGCGCCCAGCCGCATCCCCACTGGAGCCACAGCTCAATACCAGGCAAGGCCTTAACTGATTTTCCAGCTAACTCGCTCAGAAAACAAATCTATTGTCCACATTATCTGTCGCACAAATACTGCCCCTTCCCGGGAGGAGCTATTTATCTATATTTGCCTAGGATTGCTTTGGAACTGGACATTGAACCCATTTCCATGCAATGATTAACACTGGTGGCAGAGCAAACAAAGGGAAATAGCTTGGAGTGAGCTGGTTTATAAAAAAAAAAAAAAAGAAGGAAAAAAAATCCCTGTGGTCTGATAACGCTATAGTCAAGGGAAGGCATTCTGTAATCTGGGAACAGTCCTATATATAGCAATATGCCTGAGTGCCTCTGGGGAGCTGAAGCACTTATAAATCTCACGTATTAGATGGAGACAGAGTACAGCACTCTCTCTGTTCATATGGAGGTGGCTGTTTCTAGTGGTTCTTGTGCATCTCGGAGTAATATCTCCATACTCCAGGCTGCCGCTTTAAGAGAAGAAGAAATCTTTTTTGCTTTTGTTCTGGCCCTCTTGGCTCTTTCCTAATTTCTTTTTTATTTTGTCTACTTTTTGCTTGGTTTGGAGAGACTGAGAGCAGACCGTTAGCTTGATGACTAGACTTGCACGATTTTTTTGTCAGCTGATATTTGTGGAGGAAAAATAGCTTAGCAGGAAGGAAAGCTGTTCGCAGATTTGGAGGAAATTTGGCAAGTTGTTTCAAGCATGACATAAAAAGGATAAAGTCAAAACATTTTCTTTGATTATGTAAAAAAAAAAAAGTTTGTCTGTGGGAATAATTTATCTTCCTAAATAGGCAGGGCTTGTTCTTTTTATTATTTGTTTAGAAAAGTATTGATGCAAGGTGCCCCAACATCATGAAAATGCTCAAAAGCAAAATACTTTGGGATATTTTTATTTTACTTAGAAAAGAAAACAAATTAATTTTTGAGCTTAACTTAAATTTTTTTTTTTTTAAATTTTCTTTCCCAACTGTTAAAAAATATCCCAAATCTCCCAAGTCAGACTTCATTAACTGTTTGAAGGTCTGTAGTTCTGATTTCTCCCTGGAGCTGCAGTCACTGGCTTTCACTTCCACCTCCATCACTGATGTGCTCTGTGTCCTTGGTCAAGTCATCAAATCTCTCACTAAAGAGAGTCCCCCCGCACAGAGGGGATTGGTTTTGGTAGTGACCTGAAGGTGTCACTGCTACACAATGAATCCTGGTACCCACCACGTCCAGCTCTTTTGCAGCAGGATGGCTGCACTGCAGTTACAATGAACATGCAGAAAAATTGCAATAGGTGTCACAATGTACAGTTTTAGCACTTAAAAGACACCAATATATTGACCTATTTGTGTCGATATTTATTCCTTTGCAGCTGCATTACATTGACATATAAGCCCCTATCTAGCTTCCATTAAAATCAGTGACAAACTCCCATTGACTTAAAAGGTGCAGGACAGAGCCCTAAATCTTTAATGTAGTCATGTGCATGTCTGTTTTTTCCAGACAATATAACCACTACAATGTAAAAATGCATGTATTATGTGCACTTTGCTCAAATATCTGTAAATGTGGCAGTAATCACCCCTTCATATTATATGCTATATATCAACAAGTTATTTCTACTTAGTGAGAAACAAAAAAAAAAGTTCTCAAAAAGTTCTTTTCCAAAAATGCAAATGTACCTCCATACAGAAATTCCCAGATAAGTTTGTCTATAAATATTAATTCTTCATAACATATACCAAGGCTGTCTCACACTAGGAATTTCACTCCAAAAGATTCAATCCTTATGCAGTCACTGCATGCAAATATTCCTGGGTGCCTATGCATCCCCTCATTAATAGCAAAGGTTGAGTTAAAATACGGCTGGTGCTTGTACTGAATGCTGTCACTGGGGATGCCAGATCTTTTTTGCCCTCGCTGCGGCCTGATCCTGCAGTTAAGATCACATTATGGACAGTTTTACTTGCCGTAATCAGCAGCTGTTCCTGAAGTGTCTTCCCCTCTGCCGCCCTGCCACAGCATTTCCACCCAGCAGCAGTGAGGAGGTCTTCTGGGCTGCCACAGCTTCCAGGCTTGGTAGGGAAAGGATGTCACACCAGTTCCTAAATGTCCTTTCTGGCCACACTCACAGGGCCAAATCCTCAGTGGGTGAAAAATCGAGAGTTTCACCCTTCTACCTGCTGAGGGTTTGGTCATCTCAAAGAAAATAAATGGAGGAAAACACTTTCCCCAACTGTGTTTGCAACCTTTCCCACAGACTGCCAGCTCCCTCTTCTTCCCTGCCCCATCCTGTCGGTGAACATCTGCAGCTCCCGATTCCTTAAAAGCAAGGGCAGTGGGCTGGAAAGGGGTCTGCTGTGTGAAGACACATGGGTAAAGCAGACCCTCCCCAATGCTTCTGTCAGAGTGGCCAAGACACAAGGACATCCCTCCCTCCTGCCCTTTCTCAGGTTGGGGTAAGGGCAAGAAGGGACCTGCTGGAAGACATCCCAGGGTGGCTGTCACGTTTGCTGAATTAATCAGCTGAGACCAAAAGCCGTTCCCCAAGCTGCCACTGAGCCTCCCCCTCACCCCTGGCTTTTGCCCGGGCACCTGGAGAGGTTGGACCACTGAGATGGCTGCCAGCCACATTGCCAAATAACATCTCAGCGTCTCCTCACACTTCCTCCGTCTGCCAGTATCCATCTGCCGTCTCTCATCCCCTGCTCGGCATCCCAGCACCTTGAGGCAGGAAGGTGTCTTTTTGTCCCCCATCTGTGCAGCACACAGCATAGAGGGGCTCATGGCCCCGTTGGAGGTGACACGGGGGACAGCTCCAGCCCTGAGCCGAGGCAACCACAAGATGCGACTGCTCCGCGTGAAGCAGGAGAGTGCGTTTAATGCAAAAAGGAGGCTGAACTGCCCTGACTCGACTTGTTCTCTTTACACTTTTGGGTGGATTTTCTGTCACCATAAGAGGAGCCGTGGGCTCATCCTGGGTATTGAGGTGCACCCCAAAAGCTGGCTGACTGCACCCTGTGGGAAAGACACAGCCTCACAGAAGTGGAGCCAGTTCCCCCAGCAGTGGTGTCTTTAGGTCTGGTCCTCAGTAGGATTTGGAAGATGGGAATTAACACACATTAATCCTGCAGCCTTGCTGAAGCAACATCTAAATAGCTTATATGTATTAAACACTCACAGCCTTTGCTGCCCGAGCCTTTCAGCTAATGCCTCTGGAGAAGGTCCTAACCAGACACCAAGACAGAAAACAAAATAAAACTATAAAACTTTGGACAGCCTGATCTTAAGCAAAGGTGTTCGGACAGGGAGTGCTAGGGGCACAGATTACACCTCAGGTGTCCCTGATGCTCTTTTAACTGGCAGATTTCCTATCATCCTGGTGGGTAAATGCACAAAAAAAACATAGCTACGGCATAGTGACTCATGCTCCTCTAGAAAACTCTCCCTGTGTGCTCCAAATCCTCATTTCAATCCCGCAGTATCAGAGAGGAGCCAGCAGGCTTGTAGGAGATGACTGAACTTAAATCAACATATTCAGCATAATTTTTTGGGTAGGCTTTGAACCTGTTCTGTGAGTCGAAGGAGCTGTATTGGCATAAGGGCCCCCGCACCCCATCCCCCTGTATAACTGCATCTAAACTAGTTGTCCATCAGGGCTGTGGTTGGTTTGAGTGTATAACAAAAATGTTCAACTTCTAAAATGTCTTCTGGCCCTGGTGACTTTGCAGTAGCTTTTACAAAGTTTGGATCTGGCCCCTCCTGTTGTTCTGTAGCTGCATCTCATGATTACATGAATGTTAGTGTCTGGGGAAGGGAGATCAAAAAGGTCCCCATCTGTCCTGATTCCAAGAGGCTCGGGCCTGATCCTTCCCTGCCAGTCGCTGTGAGTAATGCTGCCCTACCAGACCGTCCCAGGCAATAAGGGATTGCTTGCAAGGAGTAAAGGTGGAAGAGGAGAATGTCAGACAGCCTTTCCTGGAAAGATTTATAAATGCACCATAACCAACTTCACAGGCTTAGTACCTTGGAGAGTAATTGAAAGAGATGTTCCATATTGATCTTTTCAGAAAGTTCAGTTTGTCTAATCCGTCCCCTCCCTAGAGCCAGGTGAAAAATGTTTGAACTTGTAGCACTGGGGTTGGATTCTGCTCCCTGTCACCTGGATGTAAACCTAGGGAGCGAGCTCTGAAGCCTATAGCAGTTTCCATGGTGTAAGGGAGAGCAGAAGCCAACCCCAAGCGCAAAGTGTACTGGTGGGTCTGTAGCTGGAGTTGGTCTGAAGAAAACCGTTTTTGTCACTGCAGGTTTCCAGTGATTTTATGGGATAAGCATTATGTATCCATGTTGTGATGTGAATGCAAGGGATTTATTGCACGAAATATGGAGAGGAAAGATGATTTTGTGATTAAGAAATCAGGCTGGGACTTGTATAATCTGTGTTTAATTCCCAACCCAGCTGTAGATTGCTTCTTTGCCCTTGCATAAGTCACTTATGCTCAGATCCATAAAGCTATTTAAGTATCTAACACCCATTGATTTCAATGGGAGTTGGGCTCTAAGTGCCTTTAAGGATCTGAGTCTTAATCTCAGTGCAACTCAGGGTTAGGAACCTAACCGATTAGATCACAATCTGGTACTTCTTTTGTCCTACTGGATGTGTGCTTGTTTGTGTCCATTTGGAGTATGGTAGGTCTGTACATGCCTGTGCAGCATCTAGCACAGTGGGGTCCTGATCTCAGCTGTTGCTGGAAAAATGTAATACAAATGTCATCACAATTACAAAAAACAAAACAAAACAAACAAACAACCCTCCCCCAAAAAAATATATTGAAATCTAAACAGCAAGAAAATAAGGACCTTAATATTACAGTCTATTTTTGAATGTTCTCTTGTGCTTTAAAAATTATTAGCAAACCCCATGTCTTTTGCTGTGCATTGATCTTCTGTGGCCTTTTAAATTATTCAGCCCTTCTAGCAAGTCTTCCTCAAAACATCTGAAGTAGTTCACAAGTGTGACTTAGGATTTGCGTCTTACCCTTCCAGACATGGTGTTATTGACTTGCTTACTTAGTAGTTCAGGAAACTGAGTCACAGAATTTTGCTTTAAACAAAAGATACATAAATAAGCATTTAGGTCTTGAAATAGCAAAATATCCCAATAAATGCTGCCCTGGAACAGACTCTCACTCCCCTTGTTTCAGTCAGAGTTACAAGTATTTTGACTTTAACCAGGTCTCTGGGGATGGGAGTCCCGGTTCCACTCCTCTGGTTACTCTTTTCTGCCACTTCCTCCTGCTCCTCACTGGGTTTGTTCTTGTAATAACAGCATTCTTCACTCTGAATTTGTCCCTCTCCCTCCGTATAAGCAGGCAATGTGTGGTCCTTCATGTGATTTTATGCCAATAAGAACATAACACTAAGCAACTACAGAGAGCACACTGTTTTCTGGGTTGTGGAGTCTTTCTGAATAAGAAGCTGTTTAAACCTTGTACCAGATACACCATCAGGTGTCTGGCAGTGTTTGCACAGCATGAGGACTGCAGGTGTGTCCTTCATGAACAGCCACCACGGAGAGATGGAGAAATGACCGAGAGTTTTCTCCATTTTTATTCTCTGGGGCTACTCCACACTGCACATGAGGTGTGGGGAAATTCCCTGCCTGCAGTCGGCAGTTGGGGTTTGCAGGCATTCAGGCACAGCTGTGTGTTATCACACTTGAACACGAAAAGCCAGCCTCAAAATCTAAGCCTGCTTCCTGGAAGGATAAGACACTTTCATAGATGAGCACTAGATTCTTCTTGTCTGGGGTACGTTTTCCCCAGAAATAGTGACTATCCTTGGTATTCCTGCATTTTTATTTTAAAGTGTAAGTTCCTAAACTTGTGGCACTGCCCTCCTACTCTTTGAATTTCAGTATCCCCAAGAGCCAGATCCTCTCTGAGGGTTCACTGCATGGAGGCAAACCACGCCGTCTGGGGAACACTGAGGACGAATGGAGAACCAGAGACATCCAGTACTGCCTGGCTGTAATGGTTCATATCATCCTAAAAGAGAAGAGGGTTTTGAGGGGATGTTATGGCCTTACTTTGAAAAAACCTTTCAGTGTAAAGCAATTAATTCATTTCCTGAATTAAAAGGAGTCTTTGAATGCCAAATGGTGTTGCAGTACACCTAAGACTTGCCTAACCAGGACAAAATGAGGAGAATCATGCCAGGTGGAGGCCATTATCCTTATTGTATTCAGGAAAATGGGAGCAGTTCCACCTGGCATTTAACTCATGTGAGTGTTGCCCATGTGTTTAAAGTTCTTCTGGTTTTCTCGTGTGTGTGAGGAAAAAACAACAACAACCAATGACAGAGCACTCCAAAGAAATTGAAGGACTTCCTTTCCTCTACTCAGTTGCCCTCTCTATCACATCCCTCACTCTCACTCCTTCCTTTCTCCCCTATAAAAAATAATCAGTACGAAATAAATGATTGAAAAGCCAGCATCTTAGCCAAGCATCTTTGTGGAAAGGTTTAATTTCTTGCCCTGCTGTGTTTTTGTGTATGTGTGTTTTTCTTTTCCCCAAAGGAAGGAAGGAAATAAAGAAAAAAGCAATGGGAGAAAAAAAAGAAAGAGGATCAAGAACTTGACAGCCAATAAAAAGAAGGATTGTTTAGGAAAAGAGCGACCTGATCCTGCCCACATTTCCATAAGCATTTTTTCCTTCCATCAAAAGGATCAGCCACTTTCATAAGGATCTGGAGCAGAGGGTAAAACATAAAGCAGGTGGTGTCTGTCAGAGAAATGATGTTTGGCATTGCTACACCCTCCCATCCAAGTCAGAACATCTTTGTAGGAAGCATCGGCAGCCGTGCAAGACAAACTAGGGGAATGTGCAAGGGGCTAGTAATTTATGGCCACTGGCAAGGCGGTCTTTTTTGGTTTCTGCCTCTTGTGGAGGAAAGTGGGGCTGGGTGGCATCCCCACCTGTCCAGTATGTGAGTTGGAGTGCCAGAAGCCCTCCTTGGAGAGAAAGCCAGGATGCTGTCTTGCAAGATCAGAGCACCGGGACAGTGTGTGCAGCAGAAGAGATGGGAAGGAGCCACAATGTGGCAGCATTGTATCTGGTGAGTTGGAGAGACAGTGAGAGTCAAGCCAGGCTGACCTTGGTCCTGCCTACGTCACATCCCAGCTGATTTATTAGGAGAGGGTCAGTGCTGAAGGAGACACACGAGGAGTAAAGTTTGTTCTCAGGTACGTAAGTATCCCTTTCTGGAGAAGAGGAAAAAGGAGAAATAAATTGAAGTGGCTTGATTATTACTCACCAAAACAGGCTGGATTCCCTTGAGCAAGAATCTGGCAAAGCTCTGCCTGTTAGGAAATATCTGTTAACACAGTATGTGCAAGTCCAACAAGGTCTGATCCCTGATACAAAGTGAATGTCAATTTGTTAACTTTCTGGAAGATCTCAAAGTTCTTCATGGGGAAGAATTATTTATCCCATTTTGTAGAGCAAGGATCAGAAACACAATACTGACATGTTAAATATCTGAGTTTTTAAAATCAATCCCTATTTTATAAGCATCTAACTTGAAACGCCAATTGCAGTAGGGACACCCTTCCCCAAAGCACGTACACAAGCAGCATACAAAACAAGCAGGCACTAAAAAAAGTGACAGCCAGTTTTAATTTTTCTCTAGAAATGACTTGCTCAGCGTCTATGGAGTAAACCAACAGCTGAGCTAGGATAAAAAAAAAAAAAAAAGCCATCTCTCCTAACTCCCAGCTCTCAACAACACCGTAATGGTGCGTTAAAAGTCCAGACATGGCTGCAAATCAAAGAGTGTCCTCTTAGCAGGACCCAGGCGAGGTGGGTGTCTTTTCTGGGCTCATCCCAGCAGCTCACCTGAAACAGAGAGGGAATGAGCCACCAAGACAGGTCACTTGCTCGCGAGGTTCATTTTTATCTGCAGCTCCTCGGAAGGATTTCTGTGCCTCTCTTTTTCCACCCCTTGGAGAGAGAACGGCTCCCATCAGGGAAAAAAAAAAAAAAGATGGGAAAACGCATTTGGGTTGTATAATTTGAGCACGAAGCTGACATAAAAATAAGAGCTTCAGCGTCTGGGCTTAGATGAGGGAGGGGAAGAGAATTGGAGGGAGGGGTAAGGAAATAACAATTTGCTGTCACCTGAAGTATTGTTTAACGCTTTACTTAAAAATGCTGACAGCTTCTGCACAGCTGTATCCACGATATAAGCAGCTTGCTGGCACATTGATAAAGTATAAAGATAAGTGCAGATCTGGGCACGATACAAAGAGACGAGAGCTCCTTGCAGCTGAATTAAGGCAAAGCGCACAAAGTAACCGTTACCTGGCAAAGGATTGTTTCGATGCCGGCGTCTCTTATTTTTATTTCAGATCAAAGAGAAACTGGGTGATTTAGGGCTGGCACTCTGAGTTGCCTGGCTAACTTATCTGTGCCATTCAAGCAGACATTACATTTTCAGCTCATAAGGAGAGAAAGATCCGAAACACACAAGGGAGGAATGTGGAGACAAGGGGGAAAAGCAACGACAACTCCACACAGGGGAGAGGTGTAAACTTGAATCCTGCAGAACTGCATTTAAATACCTGTCTTCTGTACAAAAGTCCAGGTGCAAAGTCCTCCTGCTGTTCTCAGTCTGGATAGTCTCACTCCAGACCCAGATCTGAGGTTGTCTCTGTTCTAAGGAAGCTCCTGCGCTGGCACACCCTCTGGGTCCACAGCCCTGTGCCAGCCTAACATCACCTTGTTACAGAAAGCGTTGTCCCAGAAGATCATGGAGGGTGTGCACAGCCAGTGTAAAAACGCCTGATGCCAGTATGCTTTTACTTTCCTTCTGCTATTTGTGTGTACTTGTGTGTTTTATATGTCAGTGTAACCATTTCTATACAGGTATTGTTATGCGTCTAGTAGAGAAGTTTCGTCATCCTGATGATGCTGCTGCAGTTAAAACAGTGCAGTTTTTCCCCTTCAACAGACCTAAACAGAGTCCTGCAAAGTGTTAAGCCCTGTCAGTTCCTGCAGGCTTCGAGGGAACCTCAAAGCCTCTTTTAACAGGGACTCAGCAACTCTTTCTGCACCCCGAAGGAGAACTGGGCCCCAGGCTGATGAAAAGTAGGGCAGCCTTCTACTATCAGCTGTCTGAGAGGGTACCTGGCATTTTGAGAAAGAGCGACAGAGAAAATTCAAGTTACCAAGGCAATGGGCAACCTCAACATCGTGAAGGTAGATGTAAAAACACAGACAGGAGCCAGACACAGACATATACGCTCACACTTGCCCTGTGTAACCTTCCTGCCTCAGTTCCCCTTCGATTTCGAGGTGGGAGATGATGCTGGCACACCACAAATCAGCATGATGAAGATGTTGCAGTCAAGATTTCTGATTTGCTGCTAAATGACCTGCTCTCTCTAAAGCACGGATATCTAGTTTGCGTTGCATCGGAGTCAAATAGATCAGCTTTTCTGCTGCCCCTGCTCGAGCCCACACCGAAAAGTGTTGTGCAGCCTATGATCCCATCCCAGCCAGTGCACGCTGCAAAGGAAAAAAAGAGAACTCTGACTCTTTCTCTCCCTTCTTCCTTCCACCAGACTGGGCCACATCCTGATTTCATTTGTATCTCAGTAATCCTGGAAGAAATTCACAGGAGTCAGTTCCTCTGGATTTACTTGGGTATAACTGGGAGGAGAATTCATCACCACGCCTTCGTAGATGGCTCTTAAGCAGGGAAAAATACTAAGGCCTCCTTTACCTTGACGGCGCAAGATGGCTCAATAAATGTAAAGCACGTGTTATATAACAGTAGAATAATCTATGGTATTGAGGGCTCACAGATCCTGAAAGTCTTTTCCATTTGCAAGGGGGGTAGGGGGGGGAATTAAATAAGGAGAAAAATATATATTGAATAAAGTGCTTGTTGCAGAATATTTTTTTTAAATACTGAACTGTGAAACCTAAAGTAGGGCAATACCCTCCCTTTCAACAATACTTTGACTTCCTACAGTCAGCAGATGCAATATGCATAGGATTCGGAAAGATCCCATTAAAATTCATTAAATCGTGTTTCCAGCTATTTAGTAAATTTTGAAGAAAAGAAACCTATTGCCTCTTCTGCTCCATATGATGGCCTCTTTGAATGTAATTAACCCTTCATTCATGGGTCTTTCTATCCAACTAATCTCCCACCCTGTGCCTTCCGATGCATTTTTAATACTGCAGCTAATACCGCCACCTAAAATCCTCCAGCAGGCACCATGCAATAGAGCTCTTTGCACAGGCAAGGTACTGTAAATCTCCATAAACAGTGCTTGGATGAACAGCAAATTCAGATAAGTGATGTGTTCTTTTTCATGCCTTCCAGTTACAAACGGGGGATGCTCTTCATCCTTCAAGGCAGATTTTTATCTGGGAATGATGTTGGTTTCATACATGCCCAGGGGATTTAGCTGCTGGATTTGGGCAAGCTGGACAAGAGGGGTGTAGTGAGAGGCAAGAGGGCATAAATAAATAGTGGAAACAATAAAGAGAGGCCTAGCAATACACATGCAAATAGACCTCCAAAATTAAAAAACCAAAAAAAAAAAAAAAAGGATCCAGGGAAATAAAGAGATGCTATACAAAGTGTCAACTTTATCTGTGTAAAGTGTAAAACTCTGGTCTCTCTATTACATGGTTGACAGAGACTCAGGACCCAATCTGGTCTAGTCCTGAGTGCGATAAGCTGTGACCAATTTCAGATCGGAGCTCCTATTTACAGAGGTGCTAAGCGGAGAGGGGGATTATATCATGCAAAACAGAAGAAACCAAAAATATTCTCATTCCCCCCTTCCTCTTTTCGCATCTGATAAATGAGCTGGTTTGTCAAAACAGGGAGTGGAGCTGTAGGGGCCAGGGTTTGGTATAAAAAAAAGAAAACTGAAGATGAGAACTGAAAATATTCTGTATTTCTCTTTGCTCAGAGCAAATCCCATTCCCAGGCCAAATCTAATCAGAATCTTGCCATAAAAAAAGATCAGGAATGAAATATTTTGAAATACAGGAAGGGTCTCAGGCCTATCCGTGCTGCAAGGTGCTCGAGGTACACGGTGTTTCTTTCATTATTTCAGTGTTCTGCCACAGCTATGAAGGAGTGTTATTTCTGAGTCACAGAATTATGCTTTTCACTTGGCTTCTGTAACACCCCTACGCTTAATTATTTCATCTGAACTGCAGATTTCCACAGATCCAGCAAAGCATTTAAGCACCTGCTCAACTTTTAAGAACCTATTGCTTTCAGGGAAGCTTTCCACAATATGAATTAAGCGCACACTTTGCTGGACGGACGGCTCTATAAGGTAACTACATTTCATCTGGAAGAGATACAGGCCCTTTCCCCAGGGGTTCGCTACTGTTTAGCACATCGGTCTAAAATTTGTCAGTGAGCGTATATGCCTTTTTTATTGAAGCTTATGTCGTAACTGATCGAACTCTGGCACAGTGTCTGTGATCAGTCTTGGGCAACTCGGAAAGGACTAAACCTGGCACTGCAGGATGAGACACGAGCGTTACAGTTTGCTTGTCGGATGTGAGTATCACCCGAAGTCACTGGGAAGCCAATCTGAGGTCTGCCTGCTTAACAGAGAGACACTGCCATTGCCTTGTTCTACCAAATCAGGGTATTTTAAAGAGAAAGCAAAGCGATTCTGTTTAAAATGCACAAGACATCTGTACAGAGGATGGGAATTTCAAAGTACGGCACAAGTCTTACTTTATTGGGAAGTATTCTTGTCATTGTTCTTCCAGAGCTGGAAAGGGAGCAGAAAAAATGTATAGGAGCTCAACTCTGCAAAATTTACAGACCTGAGTGGCAGGCTAAGTGCTACACCGCAAGCTGTGGAAAAATATCAGCAGTCAAAAGCCAAAAATCTGGTCTCCGAGCTTCCCATTCAAAGATGTACTGTCCTCCTACCCAAGAATGAGTAGGAAGTACACACTGAAAATTTAGAGGTTTAAAACCCACACGGGGTTATGTTAACTGCTCCACACTCCACTGGTGCTGAGCACGCCACCTGTAACACCCTGGAAATGTGTATGCAGGTTAACAACAAAGTTCAGTCTCTGTGAGAAGATTTGTATGGTTTCATCTGCTTTAATTGTTTCTATGATTTAAGTCTTAGGCACCAGGAAATTAATCTGGGCAATAGTCAATCTGCAGAAAGCTGGGTCCAATGTTGCTAAAACAAGCAGGCTGAAATGAAAAAGTGCAGCTGTGACTCTGCCTGATACCAACACACACACAGACAAACACACGCACATACACAAAAAAGGCCCCAATTATTATTCTTATTATTTATGGACACAGACAAAAAGCCAGAGGGGTCATGGTAATGCACACAGATGCTGATTAGCTGGAGATTATATTGATGATGTAATAAAAATTCACTTTGTCTCTTAAGCTGCACTGGGACAATCAAAGAGAGATTAGATAAAAATCAGAGAGAATGAATAATAGAAGGGAGAGGTAACATCGTAAACCATAACTCCCTGCAAAATGTTCTACCTCTGAGTGCTCCTAGTCAGAATAAATAAGGGCTGGAGGGTGTAAATACAGCCCAAACGGATGTAGGAAGGAGGCAGATGTGGCTTTGTACAAGTGTTATTTATCAATAAGCAGCCAGATATGCGCGTCTACCTGCGCAGATTTGCAAATGCACACACATGCACATCTACATGCACGCACCTTTCTAACTCTGTTGAACAGATGATGAAAGGGAGCACAAGAAAGAAAGCATTGTGTTTGGAGAGGGACAGATGGACACAGGGAAGCGTATGGGATAAACAAGTAGAAGCGTACGGGAAATTACCTGAATGAGAAAAATGCGAACTTGCAGGGAAAAAACAACTCTGTCTCTACCTGATGGGGTAAAATACACACATACAAACCCCCACGCACACATGTATTTACCTAGACATACACCAGTGTGAGTCCCTGTCTGAAAAAATGATCCCTCCAGCCCCAAAAAATCCCAATCACAGAGAGACAGGAGAAAACTTTCTTCTCTTAGAGTGCTTGCTTGAAAATGAGCAGAACTCCTGCACTCCCAACATTGGTTTAAGTTTACTGACCATGTTTAATATTTGATTAAACCTTTGGCATAGCTGACTATCCTGATCTGAATAGATGATCCAACACTTTCCCTGGTAGTAAAGCCAGGCGTAAGTAATAGCTGTCCTCTGACTACTGCTGCCTTATGCATACAAGCAGGATTTTGCCATGTCTGAAAATCTGCTACCTGCTTTTGGATTATTTTCAGCTGCTCGGTATCTTCACCCGCATTTTATGAAACAAAAAAAAAAAAAACAAAAAAAAAAAAACCACCCCAAAATGATTCTCCCAGACATGATGGGGGCTGCAATTTATTTACAGCTGAGGAAAAAAATCCCATCCTTCCAAAGTCTTTCCTGACTTAAGTATTTCACCTGTTCTCCTCGCTGTACTTTTTGCCTGCGGTTTGCGTTATTGCTTGCTAAATACATTAGAAAATGCTCATCAGCTTGCTCGGCAGCTTGGGGATGTTTGTGTGGTTGCCCACACACACACGCACACACACATACACGCAGCAATTTTATAAATAAATCACAGTCACAGGGGTAAGGAGAGGGCATGCGGTGCTTCATATGGGAGCAGAACAGAAAAAAAGAAAGGATATCTTCAGGATCGGAAAATAGAGGCTGTCAGAGTTTCTCTGCGCCTGTGAGATGGCCAATGCTGCTGATCACAGAAGGTGAGAGAAGGGGACACCAACCCGGGATGCTTTTCCCCTGGCCACCTGGGTGAGGAAATGCCTAATTCCTCAACACAGACAAAAAACAGGCCTAAATAATGAGCCTTCATGCTTTACACCTCAAATGAGACAAGTCTTGCCGGCAGAGGTAATATCTTTTATTAGACAAACTGATATTGTTGGAAAAAAATAGACAAGCTTTCAGGCACCAAAGGAAGTCTGTCATTTTTTTCTCAGCTATATCAGCTGGACTAGTAAAAGATATTACCTCTCCTTACAAATGTTGTCTCATTTATAACCTTAGACCATCACTGCCAAAGCTACAGTATGACTTCTACCTTAAATATGCACAAAATGCTTTGCGAAGCTGGATATCATAAATTCCTCTTTACGCATAGCAAACTGAGGAAGAGCAAGATCTAGGACTGGGATCTGGCAGGACACAGAAGGTTAGTAAGAAGGCTGGGCCAGAAAAAGGCTCCTAATTCCTTCCTACCTACCTCTGAATGAAGACACTGATGCAGCTCTACACCAAAGGCTTGGTTTGCCTTCTTGCTTTAATTCAGGGTTGCTAAAGAAGGGTCCTGGAGCTGAGGGGTAGTTATGTTTCAAAACAGCAAGGAAAAATATTTTTGCAAGAAGCTGAACTGTAGTCCCAGAAGAGGCTGCCAGGAATAGTGAGGAATAAGACCACGATTTTAAAAATTGAAAGGAAAATGTATGCAAGATTTTTGTTCAGGTGTGAGAAATCTGCTGCTGATTTAATGAAACGAGAAAAGTTAAAAAAAAAAAAAGGTGCAATTGCCTTGGTGAAATTATAGACTTACTGCACTGTGTTTTTTTCTAATCTTTGAAAGACGACATCAAGCTTTGAACCTCAGAAGGAAAAAAACCCACCTGTTCTGTGTGCTCTCTCAGTAGTTTACGTACCAAAAATATGTATGTTTGTGTACCTATATGTGCACGATTTGTGGGTGTGGGTCTTTCTGTCACTATCATGGCTTTTTTCTTTGAGAAGATACTTGGTCAGTGTGGCTCCCTTTTCCCAAACACTGTTCGGGGAAGAGCTGAGAAAGGAAAGGAGAGATAGTTAACGCGGTCTGAGGGAATCAGAGCAGTGACTCACAAGATGAACTGGTGAAGTGCTCTACAGGGGTGAGAGCCAGCGACAGCAAGCGGGCAAAACGCTGGTGCTGAGCTGAACCGAGGGAAGAGGAGTGTGAACAGCAACAGTGAGAGCCGGGGAAACGGGTCTGTAGTGGCAGAGGTTGGCTACAGAAATTAAGCAGCCCGCGAGCACAGGTCAGCTGAGGAGGACATGGTGGAAAACGGGCAGTGAACCTGGAGTGGCACCTAGGGAAGGGACCTGACCCTAGGGAGAGGTCTATGCATGTGGTCCCCTGCAACAAGGGGAGGAAGCTTGGGAAGGGAGGATGAGGAGCTGGTCTTAGAGGCAAACCCAGCCAGCAAGAGCCGAGGTTCAGCACTCAGAAAGCAAACACAGGGGCCAGGGGTGGAGAGCTGAGCCTGGGGAGCGAGCTGTTTGCCCAGCAATTGGACCGGTGTCTTTTGCCAGGTAGCACGGAGCAGTGTCACTGGGCTCGCTGGTGGCTGAGCTGTTTCTTTTTGCATTAAGAAGCTGCTGCCAGAAGTCCTGTCCCTGGATCAGCATAGAGGAGAAGACAGGGGAATGACACACCTATTGTGCAACTCCTTTTATGAATAAACTCATAAAATCTAATTCTACCAGCACCTCTCTGGCCTTTTTCAATGAGCCGGTCAGTAACAAATGATCATTTAACAGCACAAAGCAGCCATTATATAGGAGAACATATTGAGGCTAATACAACACACGTTCCCCTCCAAACAAGAACCCGACATTCCTCCGTCAATTTTTTTTTTCCCCATCTGCAAACACTATCAGTAAAGCTGAGTAAATATATAAATAATTAAACAAACAAATACTTTTCCTGCTGCCCCCGGGCCTTTGAAACTGAGACTTAGTTGGATTTCAGGCAATCAAACAGCATCACATTCACACACTCACTCTGCACGCACGCTTCCTCTCCACCTTTGACAGAATATCATTGACTTGAGTGCACTGTGATGATTTCAAATAGACTAGGGGTTAGATAATCGACTCTACACACACACACACACACACACGCACACGCACACTCCAGCTCCTCCATTCGTTTTGTGAGACATAAGCACAGATGGGATGGAAACACACACAAAAAAACCCCACGTACGTTGCTGTTGATGAACTAACTAAAGCTGCGACTGAAATATTAAAATTAAAAAAACCAGGGAACCTGATTCATTTACTTGTCAGATCTTTGCTGTAGGACATCACCTGAAACCCTCCTTTTAAATGAAAAGGTTTCTAAATTAATTTTGTTGTGGATGGATACTCGAGGTCACTGGAATTTTGTTTATTCCCCACAACAAGGTACTTCTTGAGTAGCAGCAGTGAAAACTCTCTTCTGGACTACCTTGCTCTCACAAAGTCAGGGACGTTCACATCTCTACTTAGGGATTCACATGGTGTCCGTCTGTTGTTTGTGAGGCTGGGTCAGAGTCTAACTATTGACTTCAGAGAGTGTGGGGTCGTCCTCAGCAAATGGACGATGACTGCCAACTCCATCTGCCCATACTGAGGGCAGGAGTACACTTGTCTGGAGGGAACTTGCTCTTTTTATTGACCCGGTGAAGGCAGATACATTCGGCTTGATCCAAATCATATCGCAAACAATAGGTTTGGATCAGGCCCTTAGAGAAGAAAGGTGGGATGCAGCCTTTCATCAAATCCTTGAGCTTTGCAGCTCCCTCAGTTGCCATAACAATGAAGAGTATATATGTGATTCACTAAAAGAAGGGGGAAAAAAAAAATCAAGATCCTGAATCAGTGAATGATGATATTCCATATTCCTGTAGACAAATTACGAAGGCTGAATCTTGCTCACACACAAAAAAAAAAATGACAAAACTGCCATTGACCCTTTCTTGGCAAAGCAGGGACAAATATGTGTTTACAAGTGAAATGAGTAAAGATAATTTTCCACCTCCCACCGTGTGTTGTTTGAAAGCATGTTTTCCTGATCCTTACTGAAAGGGGCTCTGATGTAACACATTTGTCATCAGAGATGTACCACAACCTTTACTGAGAAAAAAGAAATGTCAAATTTATGCTATTAACTTCTCCCTCCTAAAATAAAATAAACATAAAATGAAAATCTGACTGGACTAATATTGCAGATGAGGAAATGAAAGATCAACAGCTCACTGGAGCCAATGAGAATCTTTCCATTGATTCAACAGGTTTCAGATCAGGCCTGAAGGCACTGAGATTAAGTGACTCCATCAGAGAGTGCTGGTGAGTAATTATCCACGCAGTGATTAGAACCCAGGCATCCTCACTGCTCGCCCTCACCCACCAGATAATGCCCTTCCTCTGAATGAAGCTGCAGGCACAGGCAGCTCTGAGGTGTATTAGCACTAAAAAAAAAGTCATCCAGAAGGAATGGCAATGTTTGCTTTTCTTGCTTATTTATTTGTTCGTTCAATGTAGTGTTAACTTTTGCTAACTAACAGTAGAATGTAAAACCTAGCACTGCTCTATCACCTTTATCTCCTGCCAGGTTTTTATGTGCATTTCCTTCACGTGTTTCTATGGGTTAGTTTGTTTTTTTTTTTCCTTCTCTGTCAATGACTAAACTTGGAGTCAAATAATTTGTAAGATACTCTTTTCTTCGGTATCAAAATTGGCTGGATCCAGACTCTTGCAAATAAACATGCAGCAGTGGTATGCTTTTAAAGACTTTGCCAAAGGATTTTTGTTGGTTGTCTTGCCCATTCCTCACTTCCACTCCTACTTTTCTAGTTTATTGCCAGTATCTTGGATGAGATTTCTTTTTCTTAGAAGAAAAGAAATAAAAAAAATATCCCTAGTAAAAAAAAAAGATAGGAAAAAAGGAAAACAAAGCAAAAAAATTACCAGACTCCCACCAAATGCACAAAACAGAACAAAACCCGCAGTATAACTGGATAACAATATATCTTTATAAAAGAGGGTGAAAAATTGCATCCTCCTCCATGTATTATTGAAGATGGAATATGATCAAATGAATCATTTTTAAAAGCAATTAAATGCTCACAAAAGAAAAACACTTGCCCTGTAAACTGAGAGAAGACATAATGAAATGCAAACCGTCTCAAAACTACCATACAGAAAGTGGAACAAGACACTTCAAGCTGAATGGTATAGTGAAAGGAGTGAAACAGCCTAACTAGATAAGGCAGTCTATTGCTAGAGAGGGAGTAGTGAAGAAATTCAGAAGCAACCAGGTCTCTGTATCTGGATTTAGATGAGTAACAACCTTAAGGCGATTATCTGCATATTATCTGTCATTCCTGCCTCAACCTGCTGTATCTTGCAGAACTGCCCGTAAATTAGGGCCCGATCCAGACACTGCTGCAGGCAAGGCAGAGCTTTCCTGAAGGCTTCAGCAGGCTTTGGAGCAGATCTGTAGCTGTTCTGCAAAGTCCTTTCCCGTCAATTATAGATTATGCACATCACAAAATATATGTTACTTCCACCCTCTTCCCCCCCCCACCCCGTTTCTGAAATGCTTCTTAAGGTGTGAAAAAATAAAATCAATCAAGCACTTCCATTGCATTAATGTGTTGAAAAAGCTCCCTGGGATTAATCCTGTTCTGACAGGGGCTAAACTGCCTGACCAAAATGGTCCTGGTTGCTCTGAGTTTCTCAGGCCCCTCGCTTCTCTGCGGCTGCCGGGGAAAGACCCAATCGTAGAGAAAGAAGTGTCTCATTTCTGTCTGTGTCAGGTGTAATAATGGGAAAGAAACAGAGCCCTACCTGTAACAGGTAAGAAAACTGAGTTTTCTCTGGGTTAGCTTTCAAAGAGGTGCAAGCCCAATTCACCCTACTCAGCAAAGGTAGGTTTGCTGAGAGGTTTCCTCTTTCTCTCCCCTCCTCTCTCTCTTGCACCATTTTGAAGAAGTGCATCTTTACCTTATTATATTATTAGAATCAATCAATATTATTAATATTACATGTGGGCAATTCTGTAAATTCCTCATAGTTCTCCTCCCTGCCTGTTAACAGCAGGTACATTATACAGTTTCTGGTTAGACTGGTCAACCAGGCTATCGATAGTCTTAATAAGCAATATCTGTATTGTGACCTTTGCTCACAGAACTGAGTCTCTCCTATAGGGCTGTCAGATTCCTTAAAGAAGTATTGATAAGCTCATTACTGTATTGCTACATATAATTTTAGGTGTGATTTTCACTCACCCTCAAGCATCTAGTAGCCTAATACTTTTTTCCCCCCCCGCCTTCTAACACATTGGCCCTTTTACAATTGATCAAATAGTGAATTAGAGCATTATAGAGAGGAAACATAATCAGGGGATTTCTACAAGCACACTGTGATATATCTTTTGATCTTCTGACAACCTTCATCCCTCTGGATCCTAGGAAGGAAGCACTGTTTTATAGGGATATTATTAGGCTGATGCTGCTTTATACATCTACCTGCAAGAAGCTACCGAATCCGACAAAGATATTTGTGCGCGTTTGCAGTGAATGATGCATATTATGTGATGCGAATCTGTCCTTAGGGACTGAAAAGCAGAGGAACTATGTGGAAATGCAAGTCTGCCCTTTCGACACATGCATGCATACAGTCTCTGTGTATTATATACACAGTCATTTGAATTAGAAACAGGCCAAATATGCAGTCAGATCTCATCAGACCAACTCTCTCTGCAAAGCTCCATTTTCACTCTGTTTGAAGAAGCTTCACGTCCAGAGTTATCTGCCCCAGCGCACCGGGAAGTCAGTCAAGTTGCCTTTAAAATATTTTGGAGACTCAGGCACAATGTACAAATAAACCAGACATGGATTAATTAAGTGTGACTGTATCATTAAATTAGTATAATGAACAAACAGCAATGTATCATATTAAACTCTGCATATAATTCCAGGAGAGCCTGTTAAGTCACCTGCCACTTTCAGTGCAAGAGTATGATGTCTATACTGTCTTTTAAAAAGGAATTATTTAGAGATGTATATCAGCCTGTCTGTACTGAATGCATGTTTTCATTAACATGCACATCTAAGAAATGGTTGCACATGTGTGTAATATACAGATATGGCAGGCACGCTTGTATCTCTCTGCACATTCACTTTTCATGTAAAAGTTAATTCTCGGCTGCACCTTTCGTCAAGCTATGTCTTTTTCTATTTTTCAGATTTAAATAAGGAAGTTACAGACCTCAACGATGTTAAGAAGAAAGAACAGCCTGAGTTACAGACTGTGTCTATACTGCATCTTAGTCTATCAAACCATAAGCAACTTTCTGTTGGCAAAATACTTTGACAAACCTAACGGCGAAGGCTCCTCTCACCAGCAATTGTATTTCCCTGGAGGCATCAACATTGACAACAAAGCCATCTATGAAATAGTTAATGTTAAGCAATGGTTGTCCATGTTCAACAAAGGAGGGAGAAATAAACAGATAAGAGTGAGGTAGATCGAAATCTGCATGCCTCATTGGCTGAGCTGTCGGATATTTCTAATGCATTTGAACGGTTTGTTACTAAGAACCTGTTAAGTATCTTTAAACCTTTGATCTGTAGCCAGTCTTAACAAAGGTGACAATTAATTAAAGGAGAGTGTGTTGCAATAAAGTTACATCGTGGTCAGTTTATATATACCGTCCAAAGCTGGTTCACAGAAGTCACTGTCAATTAAAGTCTTCTTGGAGTCCAGTTCATTATCAATTTTTCCCCCTCGCCTTGATCGATATTTTTGGCTGCTTCTGCTTGACAAACTTAACACAATGTCTATATCTATATGTCTTGCCATTCATTTACATGGAATAGATGGCCATATATGATTTATTTTTAGCCACTATGTATGGTCAGGTACTTTATTTGAGAGGTTTAGAGCTCTCATCCATCTTTATTTTAAGGAGAAACGATAATAAGCCCTCCCTTCGAGGGGATGTCAGTTGGATATAATGAATGCACATTAAAAGCTGCCTTCACCTGTGTGTGCATTCAGGCTGTGGCTCATGGTGACAAAAGCAAACAAATGCAATATCTGTGGTGACATCCTGACTCCAGCCCACGCCAAACGATGCAGCACCGACAAAGTGATTCAATAGATCCTGCAATCCCCAAAATGCGACAATGCATTTCGAAGAGTTACGGAGAGAGAGGCCCCTATAATGTATACCACAGCTGAACCAGAGAAGCTACGGTGGAAGAAAAGCCATAACTTTAACTCACCCTGGTTATTATTTTTCCCTTTTTCCACTGCAGATTTTAATATATAAAGGTCACTCCGCCATGACAAACCCCAGCAACAGTCATACGGGCATCGGTGGAGCAGTTAAGTGAATGAGAAATGTGGCAGGGGTCAGGCTTTTTTCAGTTCCTCAGCTTTGTTCTACTTTTAGTTTCATTTACAGAAGGAAAGCTAAGTTAAGGGACAAGCGGCAAGCATAGCAGCTGGTAACATTAAGTGCAAGTGTTGTGGTTTGCTACGTGAATCCACAATCCAGAGTTTTAAAAAGAATGTGAAACACTGAGTAAGCACAAGCCTGCACCAGGATTTCCAAATGTGAACCCTCCGAAGTGATGGCCAAAATCTCGCTGACTTCTGCCCAGCAAGCAGGCAACAGCCCTTTGCTCCCTAAGTAAGGATGATGCTGGGATTAATGAAACACCAGCCTATCTGTTAAGGCTGGGATTCGACTTAGCTCACCCAATATCTCACCTGCTTGGTGCAAACTCTTACGGGGCAGAAACCAGACAGTGCTTAGTGGACAGGTCATGTTGAGCTCTGCAGCCTCCTGCTGTCACGCAAGATTATTGTATAGCTATAGCCAGCACCTACGTGAGTCTTCGGGCATCTGATGCTTTTTCTCTATTTTAGATTTAGGTAAGCAGCTCAACAGCTGAGATCATCTCCCCCACTTTTTCTCCCTTGGAACCATTACTGCCTGTCGCATAAACCCGCCTCAGTTCACACTTGATTGACGGGAGGGACAGTAACAGCTCCTTTAGTGTCGTTATGGTCTGTCGGGTCAGTGCGGCTGGTATGCATGCGCACAGGGTATGCATGATAAAAAACACCCTGACGTCCTGCTGAAAAATGTGGCTGTGTGTTTCCAGCTCTTAAGGCTAGAGGTGGCCCTCCTTGATCATCTAGCCCCTTCTGCCCCTTGCTCTTGACCACCGTGCACCGACGGTCCTCTGCCCGCCCTCCTTGGCAGGTGCAATCTACTTTTCGGTTGAGCACAAGACAGTTTCCACAGTCTCACTCACTCTTTACCCAGGCAAAATTTGCAGATACTCTCTGACAACTTCCTTCAAAAGACTATTCCATCAGCTGCCTGGCTTTTGTTATACTGTGCAATTTGAATCCTCTGCTAAAGAAAGCCCTGTCTGTGGCACTGGCCAATGGCCGAGGCAGGATGCAGGACCAGATGAACCACGCTTTTCATCCAAGGTGACAAGGATCCTCAATTTTTCCCCCTATTTTGGTGCTGATGTGCCCGATATCTTCTGGCTGAATACAGGAAAAAAAAAAAAAAAAAGTAAAACCAAGCAAAAACAAACTGTTCCCTATTTCTATTGTTATACCTCAGAAATTAATAAGTTCCTGACTCACTTTTTAATTAAAACCTTGGTTCGGCCAAGTAAATACCATGAAATTTGGTTGTTGTCGCTATTTTTTTTAAAGAAAAAAAGAAGTACCTTTTTCTCCTTCCCTATAACGCCCAAAGGCACCAGTATATATAGACACCAATCGTAATCTGTAAATGTGTAGAAAATGTAAGTCTAACTTCGAGAAAGGTAAGAGAAGAAAGAAAAGCTCTAGAAACACAAACTTTAATTTCTCTCTTTCCTCCACATTATGTAACTTTAAAACAAATCCATTCTTGTAAGGATGATTAGTTGATATGGTAGTGGGGCTAGCTGAAGAACAGCTTTCAGTGCAAAACTTAACAGTCAAGCGAGAGATCCCAGAAAATTGGAGTTTGTATTGGAAATGCTGACACAACCGTAACAACAGCATCATAACTGGCTGCAGCTGCTTTTAGAAACCAGAATCCATGTCCAGACCCCTGAAAAAAAGAGTTAACATATAGCCTTCTAATTTATGAAGCAATCTGGGCTATCTATTTGACATTATCAAAACACATACGCGCTCATCTGTATGGGAGATTATAACGTCCAGGGGGTTGTTTTTTTCCTTTCTTTTCCATCAAGCTATCCAATTCCATTTTGATTGTTTTAAGGGGTTGTTCTTTAGACCTAAGGCATAAAGCCTCCTGTTTCATTCCAGTGTATTTGTGCATTTACCTCCCTAAAACTTGTTTGGTTTACTACCGTACTAAATGCTGTATGTGTTGCTTTCAGCCAGGCAAGCCTTATGTTTCAATTATGGAGGAGTTTATTCAGCACCTGTATTGCGTTGTGCTTCTTTTCAACTAGATTTCCATTTCCCAAAGGCTATATGCATGAATGTGTACACATCTTTTTTTTTCGGTATGTACACACACGCACACACAAATCTATACATTTATACCTGTATAAAAATATAGAATCTTAACTGAATGTTCGTTTTCATTGCACCTTTTAATTTCTGAGATATCCAAAACCTTCATAAATATCCTTAGACTTAACAAGGTTTTAATTTTTCTGTCATCTATCTGTGTAATCAAACAGAACAGAATAGAATGAATGGAAGCCTTGTTTATCTACCTCTAAGGTGTCTTAAATTTCAAAATTATTTATACTTTTGTGAAAGTAAAGCAGCAAAAGAACGAAACTATTTTTTTTATACCGCATATTTCTAGCTGCATTGAATGCTTACTGAGTGAGGTTCGGGTCAGGTAGGAACATTGTCCTAACCACGGGACTGCAATGCTGGATTTCAAGGAGGTTTGGGGGGTTTTGTGTTTTTTTTTTCACCTCTAAATAAGGTTTGAAAGAATTTTCTACCTCTCAAGTCTATGGAAGACTCTTGATTTCCCACTGCACACTATCTCCACTTTTTAAGTGCACTCACCAGTGTGCGTTTCAGTAAATCTCAGTTAAGTGTGGAATGCTGATTTCTTCTGACTTCCTAAATAGAATATTATGGAGACCTGTGTGTTTTAAATTAAAACACATTTCAGGCCTTGGGTACAAGCAAGCTTCGATAGAAAAGGCTGTTTAAACCTATGGGGACAGTCCTATATTTAGATTGCATTAATTCATAAATATTATACTAAATACCACTTAAATTGACTTAAATGACTTCAAAGATAATGCATTATAATATGGCTGTCCTGAGAGCACTAACCTTTATGTCTCCCAGTAACTCAGCCCTTAAGCATACTCCACTGCTAGATAAGAAGGGGGGAAGTTATGAATGAATGGCTTGCTAAATTGTTCAAGTGTGATTAGTTAACTCCGCGCGTGTGCATGTGCGTATGTGCAGGCGCGTGGGTGGGTCAGCTCAGTCCCGGTAGATTTCTACCCGAGGATCTCAGCACACAGCCTCTTCTCAACCCTGGAGCAAAGTACTACAGTAGAAGCCTGTTCCTGCCCCATGTGAGAGAAGCGAGGATGAGGGGAAATATGCAGCAGCTACGCTCATGCCATGAAAGCTTGTTTTCTCGGGGACCTGGCAAGCCTTTCCCGCCTTCCCTCACACGCTGCTTCCCCTGTACTCTTTTCTCTCTTCACATGTCTGCAAGGGAATTGTGTTCCCCTGCCTCTTCCCTGGTATTAGCTGGAGCTGATGGTGAGAGAACCTGGGACTTTACTCTCCTTTTGTGATAGTTTTTTTGGGGGAGACGGGCATAGTCATGTACTTTATCTTCAGGTTCTTAATTTTCAATTTCCTCCTGCTATACAGGAGCACTACAATAGGATCTCTTAGTACTATTTTCAAGAATGCACATCCTGTGCTCTCATTTCAATGGATTTACACCTGAAATTACTCCCATTGCTACGCTTTTACTTTAAGTTAATTCCTGTATCTTTCCTCCTCCCAATACAAACCCACATTCTTCCCCTCCACACCCAAGGTTTGCTCTCTATACACTTAAATAAACTACAGCGCACTATTAACCCTTCAAGGTATACCACTACCACAGCCTCATCTCTTGGATTAAGAATGAAATCAACTGAGAGTGATCCATCAATTAATGTATAAGCATTATGCATCACTTATGGAAAGCATCTTGGGGTTTCATATTGCCACCCTACCCCTCAGAGCCAAGTTGGACTATCTTTATGCAATTCTTCACCTATGCCTGCAAAGCAAAGCCAAAATAGGGAGATATGAGTGAATACCATGCTTCACATGACTGCATTTAGAGAAGGAAAGAAAGAAAAATAGATTTAAAAAGAACTAAAATGAAATAAAATAATAAAAAAAAAAAGCCAAACACAATCCTCATCCTTCAAAGCCCCATCATGCTTTTTGACTTAATAGTAATTAATCACTACTGGCAAGAAAGTAATTTTTTTTCAGGTAGCCAGAGGCACATTTTTATCAGGATTAGCTAATAAATCAGCGGCATCGCTAGAAAGGAGTTCAAACTCTTCTTGGATGTACTAAATAAAACCGATTTCCGAAACGCTGGCAACTCGGTGTCTATTGAAGCTTCACTCAAACCCTAGCCTGTGAAATAACAATCATCATCATCATTTTTCCTTCCAAAGTCCAAAACTTCTAGGAGGTTAAAAATGACTGTTTCTTTCAAGATGAACTCATGCAATTTGGTTTGATGAGGTGACAAGATTTCCCACCTGGCTTTTTTCCTAGGTTGCAGCTTTAGAACAGAAATGAAATGAAGGGAAATGAAGTTAGTATCTTGCTTAATTCAGGAATATGTGTTAAACACATCCAAGCAAGATAAATGATCCCTTTCTCTCTCTCTCTCTCTCCCTCCCTCCCCACCTCCTGAGTTTGTCTCTGTGAATACAGTAAAAGCAAAACTGAACGAAAAGAGGAAGAATTCACATCTATGAAACATAAATTAAAGTTAACATATAGATTGATTAATTACAGGTTTAAGATAGAAGATAACAAAAGAATAAAATCTCATCAACAAATCAAAATAACCTCCTCCCACTGCAAAAATCCTTTATCGAGGTATTAGCTCAAAGATTTCCTCTATACTACGCTAAGTGATTCTCTTTAGTGTAGCTTTTACTGTTGTTATTTTTATTTTACTGAAAGCTCAGATAATTTTTGCCAACACATGCGCGCACACACAAGCTCAGCGGCTACTCTCACTATGCCTCATCTATTAGACAAAACCTCCCAGGACCTTTCTTTCCCTGTGCTTCTTACTATTATTTTTATTGTTATTATTAATAATTATTATAGTACAAATGTCATGTTTAAATAATGCTCATCAGACCTTGATGTGGCTTCTAGGAACCTAGTCTGAAAAGAAAGCAAGGTTTGAAGGGGCTACACTGATCATTGTAAATATGAGCAGAGTGTTTGGAGCGACCGGCAAGAAAGGTGGGAAGAAATATCGTATAACTTGGACCGAGTCTCTGGTCTCCAAGCCCTGAATATTTTCTCTAGTCTGTGTGAACCCAGTACTTTGTACTGTCAGGGTATATGTTCATTCGCATTTCCTGAGAGTAGAAGAGAGGAGGAGAGTGAGTGGGAAGGGGGAAGAGATGCCTGCTAAACATGCCGTTAAGTTCAAGATTTACAACTCGCCAAGGCATCTGGAAAGCTGGGAAGCCAGTAATGCCATTACCAGTGACTAGTCCTGCCAGGAGTCCACCAGGCTGGAGTAGACACTGCTACTGAACCTCTCCTGTAATAGATGCAACGTCCACTCCCCCCGTGGTCCCCTGCAAAAGCCTTTCTCCTGCTGCACTAGATTTGGAGTCACACCCCAATCACTTCTGGTCTGATCTCTTTCTTTTCCCTTTTTTTTTTTTTATTTTTAAGTAACTATGTATCTATTGAAATAAACACACACACACATGTATGCAGAAGCTGAGTTAATAAAGTGGCTCTCTTTGCTCCTAGGTCTATCCTGCTCCTAAGCGGGGCTACCATGCAAATTATTTTCAACTTCTTCCCTGCGAGTCCTACTTTCCTATCCGAGGATCCAAGCATCTTTCCCCTACTACACACACCGTCCTCCATCCCCAAAACGTAGCATCATCTAATCTGAAATGCACCTCTGGAGAACCTAAGCTAAGCAGGGAAAGGAGAAGGCAGAGATGGAGCGAGAGAGAGGTATTGCATGGGGAGTACATTTCCACTGCCTTTAAAGAAAACCTAAAAAGTTCCCGGGATGGACTTTGGGCACATTAAAGTAGTGCTTGGAATATGCCTGCTTGGAGAGTTCTCCTTTCTGGAACTAAACTGCCACCCGTCCCTCCTGGCTTGCCCTCTCCGAAACACACACACGCATATCGTGAATTTGTACACCTGCCTGCCGCCCCGCTTGAGATAGATAGGGGTTTTTTTATTGTTGTTTATAACCTTGTTCCCAGGCTGAACAAAACCAAAATTAAATACTTTCCCCGGGGCAACTCACTCTCCTCCGCCTCTGGCTTTGGAGCGGACTACAAATAATAATTGCAACAGCAGTAAAAATAAAAATTAAAAAGAAAAAAAAAGAGAAAAGGCGCCGGTGTCAGCTACACAACAGTTGTAAAAAAAGGAGTTTCCCAGCTCCGCGCAGGCACACAGACAGACAGACGGACAGACACCCACCCCTGGGTGGAAAATGTGCGGCTCCCGAAGATAAATAAAAAAAACCCGCTCCCTCGTTTCAGCACCACGGCGGGCGGACAGCTGCCTGCCCGCCCGGCTTTCGCGAGGGGCTGCGGCTCCCCCCCCCAAAAAAGGGGGGGGAAAGAAATAAAAATACTAATAAATAAACGAAACGGGGCTGACTCTCTTTCTTGCCTCTCTCTCTTCTCTTTCCGGGAGGGTCTATT
>JAAGAY010002129.1:43451-80352 GCA_011801015.1 Ardeotis arabs
ACACACACACTCCTCCCTCTCCGTCTCTCTCTCTCTCTCTCTCTCTCTGGTCTGATCTGATTTTTTTTTTTTTTACATTGAAGATCTGTGTCCTTTCCGTTTAAACAGGCTGGATCGGTTCAAATTCCCAGCCAGACTAGGGGGTGGGGTGTGAGTGTGTGGATGTGTGTGTGTGCGGGGAAGGGAGGCTGGGGGTGGGGGATTGCTTTTGCCTCGACTCTGGCTAAACCCCCTCCTCCCATCCAACCACCCCCCTGTCTGCCTGCCCGGGAAAAGCTCAATGGTATCTTCCAGCACAGCCCCTGGCTATAAATAGCACTAGGCGCATGGCTCTTTGAGAGATAGTCAATTTCTATTGTGCCAAGTGAGCAAAGGGGAACGGTTGCGTTTTTAGGACCAATGATGATGATTTTCTTTCTTTTTTTTTTTTCCTTTTCCTTTGCAAGCCCTTCGATCAATCGCTGTCGTTATAATTTCACTGATCATCGGGAAATCTGCCTTTTTATTTGAGAGGGGAAAAAAAAACCCAAGGTGTTCTGACTTCTTCCTATTATTATGATGTATCTTATTTATTATTTACTCTTATTATGATTTCGCAATTGATAATAAAAGCAGTTTAGATACGGACGAATCCTCGGGCTCAGAGGTTGCTTTTGCTGTTGTTGTTGTGTTTGTGATGTTACAAGCTCTCTACTATATCTGTTCTTGTTGCATCTAAAAAAAAAAATGCATGCTCTTTAAGCTCTTTTTTTTTTAAGTATGCTGCTGCTGATGACATCAAGCTAGGAAAGGCACAAACTGTTGTTATCGTAGCTCTGTGGAGGGAGACGAAAAATATCGAGATGACTATTGTAATTTTCATGCTGCCGATATTTATTTTAAGTGCAATCACTGCGGGCGTTATCTCCTATACTAGCTGCGTGTGGGGTGTGTATGCGTATTGGAAAGGGATTGATTAGATAAGATTTTCTTGCCCAACTTTCAAGCCATCAGGATATTCTGTCTCTATCTGATGGAAACATAAATCGTATTTTGTAGTCATCAGGGATCGGGAGTTGCTTGTCCGAACAATGCTCTCTAGACAAAGTGTACGGTATGGTGGAAATGAAATCAGCTCTCCTTTCGGAGCATCTGGGGGTGGGGAGGGAAGGGAGCCGCGGATTAAGGACACAACTCCCCCTTGTCCCCCAAATAATAATAACTGTAATCCGGACAGTAACAAAACATGGCTCTGCGTGGGCTCAGAGCAATTTTTCCTCTTTTTTATTATTATTTTTCTTCCTTTTCCCTTTTCTCCTGTTCCCCAGCAAGCTGTGCGAGGATGAAGCTGGGAGAATAGGCGAGTTCGCAGTAGCCTGCGAGTTACCTGGCCTGAACCCTCCCCAAAACCCCCCGGGCTGCACCCACCCAGCTCCCGACCACCACCTCCCCTACCCCGGGAAGGCGGGGGGGGCTCGCAGCCCCACCCTGCCCAGCCCGGGCCGCCCCCAGGCACGGCGGGGGCTCCCGGCCATTGTTCCAGGCGCCGGTGGCTGCTCCCCGCGGCGGAGTCGGCCACGGGGCGGGGGGGTGGCACTGGCTGGGAGTGGGACCCCCCGCCGCCCCCCCGGGCAGCCCGTCCCCTGGGAGTGCCGGGAACACGTGTGGCTGTGAACGGAAGGGGCAGCCGCGGAGGAGGGAGGCGATTAGTTTAAATTTGCAACATTCCTGCCTGTTTTATTGACCGGAATTTATTTTTATTTCTCTTTGAAAAACAAACAAACAAGGAACAGCACCACAACACCTTCGTAGCAGTTTTCACTTTATTTGGCTTTTGTTTTAAGCACAGAGCAGCGAGGCGGTGCCCTACCCTTCCGCCGCCCCCCCCACCTCCCGCCTTAAAAAAGAAAAATAATTAAAAAAAACCAAACAACAACAACAACAAAAAACACCACCAAAAAAGCACTGCAGGTGGCTCAGCTATCACAACTACTCCGGCGGCTGCAAGTCCTCCGGTGCCTCCGGCGAGCGCCCCTGCCAGCAGACGAGAGCGGAGAGGCCCGATCCTGGGGATCGGGGCGGGGGGAGCTCCTGGGGGACGCGAGGGGCTGTGACCCTCCCCTGGGCGAGCACCGGTTCCCGGGGGGGAGGGAATAGGAAGGGGAGCGCGGTGGGCGTGGGGCGGGGACCGGCCCGGCCCCAAGGAGCCACCGGTTCCCCCCTCTACTTCCCTTCCCTCGGGGCTCGCACCTGGGGACCCCAGCCCACGGTGCCTTTTGCGGCTCTTTAGATCTCCTCCGCCGGTAAAGGGGGATAGCGGCTGTCAGACACCCGAAGTCGGGCTGGTGGCAGGCACCGAGCATTGTCTGACCAGGGATGCCATTTATTGGGGTCCAAGGAGGGGGGGATCTGCCTGTCTTCCCATCCCAGGGACACACTGAACGGCTAAATGCACGGAGATCTGCCAGCACGGGAGCTGCGGGTGGGTAAAACCCTTAGACAGCCCCTCTCCCAAATTCCCAGCCCCGTGACTCACCTGCTTTCAAACCCTGCCTTGTGCCTCCAACTGCGATAAAAGAATTACAACCACAACAAAACCCGCATGAAACAAAATCTTCTGGCACCCCGCCCCGCCTCCCTGCCCTGAACCAGCACGTGAAAAATCTTAATATCTGTGCTCCTTTCGAACCTTCAAACCGCACCCGTGATAGAGTTGGGAAGGCTCACTGAAAGAAGACTTGTTAAATCTTTTTTAGAGAAGGAATATCCGCTACAGGGAAAAGTGAAACAGCACCCGGCTCGCATCCATCCCAGGGACAGCTCTGTCAACACCTTGTCCCTGAGCAGGCCACTCTGCCTGCAATCACGGCTCATCCCAAATTAAAGCAAATTAAAAGAACGGGGCAGCGAAAAGAGTCATTTTACCACTCAGCGAGGGCGTCCCTTTTATAACAACATATATTTTTTTAAACTTCCAGCTGGCCCACGCCCCATTTTCTCAGAGCTGTGAGTAGAGCCCTTCGTAAATGGATGCTGTTCGAGTGCAGCCCCCTGGTGCACAGGCACAGCTGTGAGGGGTGGCGGGATGAAGTAACAGGGATGCAAATACTGCTACGAGGGCTGAGGGATGAACACAGCTGCTGCTGTGGATGGAAATACGCTTATACCCCCGTAAGCACCTTTACACATGTACAAGGGGCTGCACTGGATTTTAAACAGATACAGGCAAAGGAGGAGTGAAATGGTTATCTATAAACCAGCCTCCGCTGAACAGTTCCCAAGCGAGAAATGTTCCCAGTGTAATCACAGTGGGTCCAGTTCAGCAATCCATAAGCACGAAGTCCACAGAAATTTTATAATAAGGTCTTTTGTAGCAGGTGCCAGATTCTCCCAGAGAGTAAAAATTATTTATCTACTTGGAACCAAAATAAAGCGCTTTAAATTTTTTTCCTCTTTTTTTCTCCCTTTTTTTTTTCCTTTTTTTTTCCCTATTTGTCTACCTTCAGGGGAAAAAAAAAAGGAAGCCCCTTCCAAGCCTATTTACAATCTCATTTGCTCCTACTCCTCTCCAGTTAATGTCTTTTTGGGAGGAGGAGGGGGAACAAAAATGCTGTTTATTTTGGAGTAGACTGCCATCAATGTTCACGTCACACCAGTACAGCTGGAAAAATGCAGGGACGCTGCTAGGCCAGGAGCAGAGGTACAGGCACACCTCGTGTGCGAAAGGGTTTGCAGCACCAGGCTCTGGCTTTCAGCGGACCTTTTGCAGGGCTTGATTGATTGCTGTTAATCCTGCGAACAACTTCGGTGTTGTTAACAGGACTGCCCGAATTAGTAAAGGTACTTGCATGCATTAGTATGCTCCTTGTCCGTATGACGTCAACAGACAGCTTTCCGATGACTTTCAGGTGGGCTGGATCAGGCCTTCGCTAGCAGCAAGTTTATAATGAACAGCGTTTGGTGCAGGGAAGGGGAGGGGGGCATAGTGATACATCAGTCCTGAATATTTTCATTCTCCAGCAAACGAGCAAGTAAAGAAGAAAGGCAGGAATAGGCCGAAAGGTTGCTGGAGGGGGATTCTTCCCCTGAACTTCAAAACCCTGGATCCATAGCACACAGAACCATCGTTCACTGAATGACATAGAATAAATCACTGGTGAGCTTTGTTCCAAATAAATAAACAATATGTGTGCATTTTGTTTTTAAATAGATAAAATAAATTGCAGACAAGTTTTGTTCCAAATAAATAAACAATATGTGTGAATTTTGTTTTTAAACAAGAGTTTATCCTTCTTTAGACGTAGGCAGCTAATCAGCCCATATACTCCCATATACTCTCTGCTGGCTTATTTTGTTGAGATTCTCCAAATAAAACATGAGACTGTTCATAGCAAAAATACTCTTTCCAACCACAATTCAAAGATACGGATATCAGCTACTAATAAAGGGCCTGATCCTGCCAAATCATCTAACTTTGCTGGGATTGTTGACTTCAGCTTGTGCGGCTTTCTAGGGAGCGCTGACAGAATCAGGGACTAGTAGCTACGGAAAAAGATAATTGAGAGCTGCATGTGGGCCTCGAATGCCTCTAACAAAAGGTGAGGGACCCTCGTCTGCTAAACTCTCAGTGAGAACTCAAGCATCAGGGTACGAGCCCGATCCTGAAAACCTTAATCTGCATTGTTGTTAATCAGTCTGCTGTGGTCAGAGGGATTATTCATTTGAGGAAGGATTACTCATGTGAACATTTGCAAGATTGGTCCCTGAATTAATGAGTGAATCAATGTGGGTTGGATTTTTTTTTCTGCCTTTTTTAAATTTTTTTTTCCCCTTCTGCTTTAGTTAGAATCAAGAAGGTTGACTGAGGAGAGAAATGAAAAACTATTTGCATCCAAAGGAGCTTAGCACAGGATTGTAGTCAATGTAGGCAACAAAAGATATCACTGTAATAAAAAGGGAGCTTTGTTTGTTTATGGAGGCTTTTTTTATTAAAGTAGCACCGGTGTGTTTCAGATGGTAAAGTGAAGGCTGCGTAGAACCCGAGGGTTAACAGAGGACAGAAAAATAGAAGAGAACATGTATGTGTGTGTTCACGTGTATGTTTAGGCACAGGATTTGTGCAGACACATACATACACATCATTACACTCCACGCAGTGGATTCTGCTACATAAACAGAGCTCTCCAGAATATTCCTGTTACACATGCTGCAAACACTGTGAACACGTTGTATCAGTCCTTTGGAAAGAATATCAAGTTTATTGTCTCCCCATCCCCTTTCCATAGATGTGTGTCCCTATACACAATGAGTAATGGAAGCAGGCAAGCTTGTATTGTAGGGACAATAATGCTTCATGTTATTATAGTCCTTTTCATCATTAAATCATTGTGCAGTCATTAACAAATTAGTGCTCACAGCGCCCCTGTGAGGAAGGGAGATTTCAGTTTAATAGGATCCGGTAGCACTGCCAATTACAAAGATTGCTCGAGACTTCCTATAATAAAATCCTGTTTAGCTTTGATAAACTGCACACGTTTTGACTGAAACCCTAAGTTAGGTGCCTGCATTCTGTTCAAATTCTTTAATTATTTCTGGAGAATTTCAGCCGGAGCTACTTGTCTGTCCCTGAGAACAACCCAGATGAGAACTGGGCTGGTTTGAACTGAGTCAGGTGAGATGTTTTGTAAAGCTCTCCTGTCTCCATGCTTTACAAGCGTGGTACTAAAAGCTGACAGGAGGTGAAGCTCTTTCTCAAGTCTTTTTGCTATCTTGGGAAAAATCTGCCCCAAAGTGGCCAATTAAAAGCCTTGGGAAAACAGCAGTTCTCATATGCTCACTAGAGATGCAGATTTCCAAAACCACATTCCCCAGTGACTGGGCTCTCATCGGAGACAAGAGTTGTTCCTGTCATCGCAGCACTGGCCTGGGACAGGCTGCAAAAAATGAGTCTGGATACCTGAGTCAGTTTCTGAGCAGAAACTAAAAAGAGACTGCTGGGGGGAGTTCAGGAAAAGCTGGGAAGACAAAGGAGGTTGGAGAACACTGGGATAGATTGAAAAGACACACAAATGGGGAACAGACTGGGGTTCAGACTCAAAGGTGATATCTGTACTAGCAAATGAACCAGGTCCAGAGCACAGGTTTAATAAATGTATTAATTGCCTTAATCTTAGCACAGTCTTTGACATGAGTTTGGCCCATATCGGCCTCCTGAACACCTTCTGGGTGCAGCTGGGAGGTCATTGCAGACCAGTCGGGTGTTTCCAATAGGCACTACAAAGGCAGTTTTTGGGAAAAGAGAGTTCAGCCATATGGGTATGTGGTGCCATGCCATTTGCACCCAGAGTTAAAGAATTCTCCCATTATTTGTTTGTGTTCACCCAGTTAGCCGTGGAGAGCTTGGGAGGAAAGGTTGTGCTGAGACACAGCAGTCTGCTGCTCAGTAGGAAGAATCTGGGAAAATAGAGAGAAATAGGAGGGGAGATAAATCTAATGGGGAACCATCTGTGGTAGAATAGCAGGGAAAAGGGAGGGATTAGTATACAAAATGCTATGTAAGGAAACATTGGAAAATAAACTGTAGGAAAGCATAGAGTATCTGAGAACTTGTGGGGCTGGTAAACTCAGGGGCAGGGCACTGGAAAGCTAAGGCAGGAAAAAGAGACAGACTGAGAAAAAGACAAAAAGTGAGATGGGATAAGTGACTGGAACTGGGAGGGGGAATATAGAGTGGGAATGGAGGGACCTGAGACAGGGATGAGTTAAAAGAACAAGAGGTCTTGCCTGAAGGAGAATTTTTGCCCCACAAAGCTCACTGTCCTGTGTGGTTGAAATGGGAGACAGAATCCCCTGGTCCTCTGCAGTCAACTAACGGCACTGCACATGCCATCTCCTCTGTGAGTGATCATGTAATTAAGGGCTGAATTAGAATGCATCTGTACAACAAAGGAAAATCCAGGTTGTGCAAATAACCTCAATTCTGGGGGCTCTTAATACTTAAGTGCTTGTCTTTGCAACCAGAATAATTTCCTTTTAATTAGGGCTTGCACACATGTGTATGTGTGTGTGTGTGCTTGCATGCATGTATGTGCGTATGTGTGTTCGCAATTATATTTATTAATTAAGAAGAACATGAGGCAAAGAGCTGTAAGGAAAAAAATAACTTTTTTTTTTTTTTTTTATCTCCAGTTCAGGATTTGGGGACTTTAACTTAATTTAGGTTAAAGATGGATTTTAAGCCAGCTGTTTGAGAGCTGTGACTATAGTCACATTCAGCACGTATTCTTGAAAATCACATCTAACTCTGAAAAGGACTTTAAGCAGCTAATTCATAGTTGGGCACCCAGCTGTTTGCTGAACTTTAGAGAGAACAAAGCATGGAGATTGGGTGTGTGATGTTAGCATCCCGAGTCCGTGGTCACTTTTCAAGTGGAGCTTTGCAGCCTCAGGGGAAACAATGGCAAAGTCAGTGTTCAGATTCAGAACACCCTGATATCCCAATGGCATGTTTTACTTCTGAAGCTGTGCCCAGTCTTACTTTGAATGATGCATGTTGTAGGCATAGTCTCAATATTGGATTTGTTTGCATGAATGAGTACTTGTTTTACAAAACCCATTCTTGCTCCTGTTTTATTCTCCAAGTAGCTGGAGGGAATGTCAGTCAGGGTCCAGCATCAACGCTGCTGATTTCACATACCTCATTTTAGTGCAGATGCATGGCAGATGACCAAGTGTTGACAGCGGGGGGAGGTGCAGGGGGTGTGCGCATGTATATTTGCATCCACACATACACAAGTATGGAAATACTATAGACAGAGAAGGAGAATACTCTACAGCCAAATGTGCAAAAATGTTCCTCCTCACCTTTCTGTTAGAACTTCAGGGTGTCTTTAAATATTTTTTTTTCTTATTTTCTATTACCTCTCTCTGTCTATCTTCCTGCCTGTTTCACTGTCTTTCTATCCATCTATCTGTGTATCTACAAATCTATCAATTATTTGCTCTCAGATAGATGATCTCTCTACCTGCATTATTTGTTACTGGTGTTGCAAATATGCTGTTTCCTTAATGGTCAATTTTCTAAATCCATCCTAGAATTTATGACTGTAATAAACTTTAGAACTGGTTTTATACCTTTTTAAGCTTCTATTTCTTATTATTTTTGTCTGTTTTTGTCCAGGATAGTAAATCAGCTATGCCGTGGTCTTTCTTCTAAAGGCCAGACATGCAGATGAAGGCTCTGAAAGAAATGAGCAAGGATATACAAACTGTCTAGGGCTCAACAGTACTTCAACAGTAAAGGGAGAGACTACTCATGGTTCTAGTTAACTGTTTAACTCAACTTTAATAAGCTTATGGAACAAATGCGAGTGATTGTCTGGCAGCTGTATGTGCACACAAGTGTCTATTCTCTAGGAATACACTTTGTCTAGGAAAGTTTAGGGTGTTGGTCACTCCACAATGACTTTTCCACCTGGGTGCTGTTTTCATCTCAGACACCCTTCCAGCATTTCAGGAAAACTATGCATTGCATGTACCTCCCTGTGATCTTAAGTAATAGTTATAGTACAAGTGACAGCATAATACAAAGATTTAGACACCACTTATTCCACTGACTGCAATAGGAAGGTGAAGAGGTCTTTTCCTGTATTTTCAACCGGTGTGTTGTACTGGGCTTGAAATTAGAACAGAAAATTTTTCACCCTTTGTGATTTCTGCATGTATCCATTTAATTGAGGAGCCCCAGTTACCTCTGTAGTTAACGCTTAGAGATATGTGTTATTGAGGGCTGTTCATCCCTCCAGACCTTTAGCTGAAGAGAAAATGGTAGATTTGAATTGAGAATGCAGAAGTGCCATATCTCTAGGTGGCAGCAGATGAGAAAATGCTTAGACAAGATCAAAAAAGGGACTAGAAAAGGGGAGAGAGAGAAACTGAGAGAGAGAAATTGTTCTTTCAGAGCCTGTAATGGAATAAGAGGTCTCTGAATCTTCCCATACTTGTCAGTCTAGGAGACTGACAAAATATTCCGGCTCCATCCACAGTGGCTCCTCATGAAAACTTTCTATCACTACCAGCTGTCGTGTTGTGACAGGAAATAATGCAATAAGTCTAAAGATGTCATGACCTTTGTGAATTTAGCTACATCCAAAAAAAAAAAGAGTACATAAGATGAACAGAGAAATTTGTACATGTATTTACATGCACTTTTTAACATTTAAACTTAGGATATGCCAGTATTAGTTTCATATAGAGTTGAAAGTCAGCTTTTTTTTGTTTGTGAAATCATGGAGCAAGATTAAATATGAGGTTAAACTTCCTCCCACTGGACTGACTGGGAGATCTTCTGTCAATATAAACAACAAGTCATCTTAAGCACATGGAAGAAGTCAAATGAAATACTGGTATCCAGAATAGGATCAGTTTAAGGCTCAGAGTCAAAACAGCAGAGTTCCTGTCCCGTAGTTTTTCCATGTGTTGGCTCATGCTGTGCTTCTCCTGGTGCACAGCCAGAGAGGCACTAAGAAGAGACCTAGGAGAACCCTGCTAAGTTCCAGACTGACGGAATCAGACCTTGCTTTGCAAAGGCAATTGATTTTGAACAGAAAAGCCTGGTCTTCTTCCCAATCTGTGCAGAGGAAATAAAATACTATCTTTCTTCTTGGTTTTAACTGCAGGAAATGTCCAGCCGACTAATCAAAGGAGTGCATGGTGTCTATTTGCTTGCAATGCAACTTGAACAGAACAAAGAGCCCACAGAGTGGGACAGTGAGGCTATACCGTTCTTCCATCAGACAGAGAAATGGATACCAAATAGCAGCCACGCGTGCTATTACTATTGCCTATGTAATCAATGGGGAGAGAGGCTTCCTTAGCAATGCACCTGAGAGAAAATTCTGCTCCCTTGAAGAACTAGGATCAGGCCATGGGGAAATCAGCTAGCTTAAAGGTTTTACATGGCTGAAAACCATTATATAATGAGATTACACCCCTGCACATATCTACATATTCAGTATCTTTGGGGTTCAATTGTTATGAAATTGAACATTTTTAGCAAAGAGATAGACATCTCTAGGTGATCATTTTTCCATCCACACAACTGAATCAGTTGAACTTCTGTAACTCCACATGCCTTGTGAGCCTCAGGCCTGAGGAAGTTTGTCCTACCAACATGTGATCCAACCAAGCCATAAAAAGCCTGGAAGCTTGGTTGTCTTCACAGTCATCTCAAGAGGTCAAATTAAGGCAAGAGCCTTCATGGTGGCTTTTTAGTTTCCATTACAGAAAGTGGATTGCTCTAGGTTTCAGAACACATAGAAGCTCGTGCTTAACCAAAGGTGTAGGTACAATTTTTGGTGACTATATTCTGCAGAGAATTTTCTTCTCAAGGGAGCAAGTGCTGCTGTCCAAAGTCCTTCAGTTCCCTCTATCTTTGTCTCCCCTGAGCTTTACGGAAAACCTAGATCAGGTTTCACAGCCCATCCCAGAAAAATCTCAGTTTTGTAATCTGGAAGCAAGAGCTCTTTCAAGCAAATGTGAATTCTGTCTCAATGGCTGGTATAAAATATCTTTGTCTGTATTGGATAAAGATCTACTCTTTCATGCCAAACAATTCAGTAAGAAGCATTGCTGGTATTCGATTCCTCTATTCTATTTTTTATGAAAATAAGAACTGTGTTAGGGGAAAACCTCTGCCTAAGCACATAAGACCCAAAGCCACCGTAGCCCCCAGCATGCACCTCTGTTTCAAAACATTAGGATTCATCTCAAGTCTTTCTAAGCTTTGAAAGTTGCAAGGAATTCTTTATTATTACCTCTCAAATATACACTTCAAATATATAAGTATACATTTTTAAAGAACTCTTTTGGCTGTCGTATCCCCTTTCCCTTCTTTCAAAGCACTCAACTTGGTCAGCAGCAGATTATGTACCAAATCATCTCCAGTTATCATATCTCATTAATTTTGCTATACTTGCCGTACAGCATATTGAAGGTTTGAAAATCAGAACTCAGTAATGTCAGGTGAGCTTGGGAGGAGA
Source organism: Ardeotis arabs (assembly GCA_011801015.1). Lineage (NCBI taxonomy): Eukaryota > Metazoa > Chordata > Aves > Otidiformes > Otididae > Ardeotis > Ardeotis arabs. The sequence goes on from JAAGAY010002129.1 coordinate 54,470, forward strand.
AGGTACTTTCTGATAGACGAATTCATAATCAGAATAATCTCACCATGCACCCTAATATTAACCTTAATATTCTGGGACATGTCTGCCACATACAACTTCCAATGATTTTAATTTCTATTGTGACAATAGTAGGGTCTTATTCTTACTGTACTTAAGCTTGTGTAAACTGGAAAACACTCTTATCAACGGATTTACACGTGAGCTGAGGCCAGGCTGAGCAGTGTTAGTTCCCAAACTTAACTGAGTACACAACAGCTTGTAGTCCCAACAGTGTTTCTGTGTCCCTGAGCTTATATCAAGATGAGATTCAGGACTGTATCAAGGCTCCTGTGCCATGGTTTCCATAGAAAGAAAAGTGGGGTATTAGAACAATGAAGATTTCATAGACTCATAGAATCATAGAATGGTTAGAGTTGGAAGAGACCTTCAAAGGTCATCTAGTCCAACCCCCCTGCAAGGAGCAGGGACATCCCCGACTAGATCAGGTTGCTCAGAGCCTCATCCAACCTGGTTTTGAACGTTTCCAGGGATGGGGCTTCCACCACCTCTCTGGGCAACCTGTGCCAGTGTTTTACAACTCGCATTGTAAAAAACTTTTTCTTAATATTCAATCTAAATCTACCTCCCTCTATTTTAAAATGTCCTATCACAACAGGCCCTACTGAACAGCCTCTCCCCATCTTTCTTGTAGGCCCCCTTGAGGTACTGGAAGACCGCTATCAGGTCTCCCTGGAGCCTCCTCTTCTCCAGGCTGAACAGCCCCAACTCTCTCAGCCTGTCTTCATAGGAAAGGTGCTCCAAGCCTCTTATCATCTTTGTGGCCCTACTCTGGACCTTCTCCAGCTGGTCCATGTCCTTCTTATGTTGGGGGCTCCAGAACTGGACACAGTACTCCAGGTGGGGTCTCACCAGGGCAGAGTAGAGGGGGAGAATCACCTCCCTCGACCTGCTGGCCACGCTCCTTTTGATGCAGCCCAGGTTGTGGTTGGCCTTCTGGGCCGCAAGGGCACATTGCTGGCTCATGCTGAGCTTCTTGTCCACCAGCGCTCCCAAGTCCTTCTCCTCAGGGCTGCTCTCGATCCATTCTCCGCCCAGCCTGTATTTGTGCCTGGGATTGCCACGACCCAGGTGCAGGAACTTGCACTTGGCCTGGTTGAACTTCATGAGGTTGGCACGGGCCCACCTCTCCAGCCTGTCCAGGTCCCTCTGGATGGCATCCCTCCCTTCTAGCGTGTCAACGGCACCACACAGCTTGGTATCATCGGCGAACTTGCCAAAAAAAAAAAAAAAGAAAAAGAAAAAATTATTTGCTGGTCAGTTTGGATACAGTCTTTACGTATGTTGGCCTAATCTGAACCCTAAAGCACTCAGTAGACTTTCCAAGGTTCCCCACATTTGCATTGTGCTGGAAATGAGGAGTGTGAACTGAGTGAAGGATAAGAACTGAATTTCACTCCCGAGTCTAACACTGCTCTCAGTAGGAACATCATGTATCTATGCTGACCTCCAGTTTCCCATTTGTCCTAAGTAATGGACTGTCATGAAGAGTTATTCTGTGTTTTTAGTATTGATGAATTTAGACTTTGGCTTATCTAAGACCCCAGAAAACAGGAACCTCCAACAGGTGAACCTCCACTGAATCTGGATGACTTTTTCATTCTTGACTACTTGAAATTAGCTGATGGAGATGCTTTTGTCTACTCAACAAATGCAGAGTGTAACATGGCAAGGCTCACAACTAGTCACTAACTGAAGTGAACTCCTAAAACTGGGTGGGAAAGTTTCAGTCCTATGTTCATAAGTGGTCCGTTAGTGCAAGAGGAAAGGTCACTGTGGTGCATAAATACCATATGACATGTAGTAGTTTCTCTGGACAAAATAATTTCCTGGGAGATAATTTGCATGATGACAGACTGAGATGCCGGGGAATCTTAGCAACGATGAAACGCTCCTCTGCAGTATGACTCAATGCTTGTAGATACAACAAATGCAAAGGGCTGAGCGTAATGCTGTTGTTGGCCCTTATCCAGTTTTCTGATTGAAAAACAGTCTGGAATTCAATACACACTCAATCAGCGAAGGTCCAAGATGGAGGAAAATAAAGAAAAGAATGATACAGTCAGAAATGTATTGTGCAATATGAGAGCTTGGACAGGATAATAACAAGGTTTTCTAAAGAGGATGGAAGGTATGCTGCTCTTGAAACCATCCTCTCAGAGGCTGTCCAGAGGGAAGTTCAGCATCCCTTGGCAACAAGGAAACAGATGAATATAGAGTTAATAATGTTCCCAAGGCCAGCATTCTCCTGCTGAAACAGATTCTAATATAGAAGGCTACATGTGAGCTATTTTTGTGCCTACAATGACTGCCGTGTTTGCCTCCACTCCCGGCATCACTCTCATTGTACTGTATGTAAAGCACTTTGGGACACATTGGCTATGAAAGGAAGTTCGATTTGTGAAACCAAATTCTATTCTACCTTCAGTCACTGCACACTGAGCTGGGTCAGCTCTATACTCATTTCACTTCTTTTTTTTTTCAGAATTTACAGCTCCCACCTGCCTTCAGAGTCACTGAAGAAGCACATACATGATTTTATGTAAGTCATACAGATATTATGTTTCTATGTGCAAAAATATATATACACACATACATACATGCACACACAGACTCTGCAGAAATGACTCACAATGAAAAGGAGGCGGGAAAAACACCAGTTCATGTCTTTCTTCGCTTGAAATTTTCTATTGCTTTTCTGCTGAATGATGTTCCTGTACTATCTACATAATGAGTACCCTCTTTCTTCAGATAATTAAGGAGATGCTGCCCATATCCAACTAAAATTATATATTTATACATGGCGAGTTTCTATTAATAAACATGCGAGATTGTTACAACTGAACAAAACCTCACAACTCTTTATTATTTGCCTCCTCTTAGGCTCTTTATTATCCTTCTCCTTATGCATTTAGTACTAGTGACAGATGCCAGAGAAACAGTCTCAGTAAAAGGACAAGGCAATACAGCCTGTTGTCTCACACCTGGAGTCTGATGATTTGGACTGACTCCTTGGTTCTGATCTCTGGCGTGGCTGTGGCCACTTTGCTTTGTGTTTCATTAGCTCTAAAATTGGAATAGCTTTTTTTTTTCACCCCCCCTTACCTTGTTCCCAGACACAGAGCTTTTCAAAGAAACTTAATGGAAAACCATTGTCTTTTTCAATGCTGAATACTTGTCCATGGAATATCACCGATTGTCTCTAGACTGTGATCCTATGCCCCCCACATAGAGTATGAAAAGTCTCCCTCTGCATGTGGTGACTCATTTTGGATTCCACTTTTGTGGTCTTCCCTGTAACGTTACAACCAGAGGAAGTTATATTAGTCAAACAGATGCAGCTGGAAGAAAAAACACAAACCAGACACCAAAACCCCAAGCCAAAAAACTCAGTTGCATGGGCTTGAAGAAGACCTTGAAGAAAACTGATGAGTGAGGAAGTATCTATTGTTAGGCTTTTTTCTTTTTGTTTTCCTTAGCAATATGGCTGGAGTAATAAAAAGATCTATCTGCTTTCTACTCCAACTCACCTTATTCCTGTGCTTAAATCATTCTCCTTACAAAACCAGTAACATCATCATGTATTGCACTTCTGGAAGAAGAAACAAGCAATGCTCACCTCTGTAAACCAGTCTATAAGAAAATGAGCTTTTCCTTTCTCAGCCTACAAAATGACAAACACATACAAAGCATATGTTGCAGCCTGCCATCTTCCCTCTGTGCTGGGGAAGCTGACATCAGCTGTTCTTGCTCCAGAGCTAGTGGACTCAGGTGACCTGAAAGGAAGAATCACTTGTGCAGAGCTGAAGAAGAAAGCTAGATTTTACTCTTTGGGTTTCCATTAAACAAATACATGAATAGTATTCTGACACACGTCCCTCACTTTCAACATGGCTGTGGTCAAGAAAAAATGCAGATAATGAAGCATCACCAGTTTAAGCAATGTGGTGTTTACCTGTTTCCCAGAGCCTGGCCTCAAACCCAAGCAAAAGGATTTGCTCCACTTCTTCCTTTCCTGCTCATCATCCTGCTCAGTCATCATTTCATCTCATCTTCCTGCTCCTCTGCTAAGGTATAGGTTGGTTTCGGTTTGATTTTTTCCTTTATTTTTTTCTCTGTTTTGCTACATCTGTTTACAATCATTTCTTCTTCTCTTTCTCCTCTCTTCTGTAATCTCAGGCCCAGGAGTTTGGTTGTCTGAAGGACTAGTTTGGTGTCCCTTGTTTTATTGCTTCAGCTCATTTGGCAGCCAAAACCCATTTCAATTCACATTTAACTTCCCCAATAAATCCTGTTATCCCTGCCCAGTTGCCAGCCGTCTCACTCACTATCAGCTATATCCTATTTGCACTAATCTAGTTATCTAGTCTTTTTATCAGCTTATCTTACCAGCTCTCACCCAAGCAAAACTCCTTTGAATCCAGTAGCAGGCAAGAGAAAGGCACTTCTGTCTTCTTTGGAGTGGATAATTCAAAAACTCAAAGCATGTGGCAAGGCAATTCTGAAAGAAGACTTTAAAAACATTCAGGTAAAACAGCTCAGGACAGTGATTCTCCTCAGAGGCCAGGTAGGCGAAATGATTCCTCCCAAGCCATGCAACAAGCAGTCATCTGGGAGTAAGATCACTGAGACTTTGCTCCATAACATCACACTACATAGCCAACAAAATCCTCCAGTACTCCTACAACTGGCAGCAGTGGATTTCTATACTTGCCCACTTCCTAGCCTCTCCTAGACTCTTCCAGGTACTCACTGATGAAAAGCACTCTTGGCAGAGAGCATTTTGGCAAACTACCCGCTTTATCCCTGTTTCCCATGAACAATATAATGTTTCTTATCCACCATCATCCATTGTTACGTGCATCTGAGTCTGGACTAAAATTTTGGACTCAGCTATTTTTCCTGATTACCTAAAAGGAACATCAGAAAATGTTTGAATTTTGTATGCAAAACACCACCTTTCGCATGCCAGGCCCTTTGGAAAAATCTCCTCAACCGTTCTCTCTGTTGAATCAATAGCCCAGAAGTGTGTTAGATGGCACTGCAATGTTAGATGTTTCTTTCTCAGATGAGATGTAAAATTGTTGTCCTAATAGGCCAGAGATTGTTGAGAACAGTGTCTATTTAACAACACCTAGCAACCACGCAAAGAAGGAAAAATGTCTCCTTCACTGATAACACAGCGTCAATAGATGGATTGTCAACGTGATTATTCTGTTTGGACTTTGGGTAGAACAGGCTTTGAGACCTTCAATAGCTGTCAGTAGGCAGGACTGGATTTGATATCTTGTTTGAAGGAAGGCATCTGCCAGATCACAATATCCTTCATCACCTCAGCAGAGCCCTGCTTGGTAACTGGCATGAAGTGGAAAAAGGAAGAGGTCTTTTACTGACTCATTCCAATTTCCTGAGTCACTCGGGTTTCCCTTGCAGATCTCCAACTAAGCATTATTCTAAGGTTGCATTACTGGCAATGCCATAATTAAAACTGAATTGTGATACCTTATAATGTAAATTTATCCTGCATTCCACTTTAGTGATTGAATTATTTCTCCAATTTTGGGGTCAAACTCATCAAAAGAAAAAAACACTTTCTAACATTTTTTTTTTCATCCACATTAAAATATACTGATTCTTTTACTGATAAAGCCTTTAAAGACAATTTATCTAAAATTGTGAATGTATTTATTTTGGGTTTTTTTTTTTTCTGATATTTTTTCAGTGCCTCTATTAATTTAAGACAATCTCTCCACACTTCGTATTTCACTCTCTCACTCATCTTTAGGATTTCTCAGTTATCTGCTGTGTAGTGGGAGTTGAAACAATCAGCAGAAAAACTGAGGTCTTGTCTCCCTTTTTTTAATTTTTCCCCTAATGTCATAACTGAATCAACACATGCCAAGGAAAAACGAGGGACTTGACAAAGATGCAATTTTAAAAAGTTACAAATAAGCTACAGTGTTAAACTAAATGACTGTAGTAGAATCAAATTAATAGTAATATTGTTTTTAAACTTTTGGCTGTTGTGGAGGCAGGCAATTCTAACAACATAAGAGGGGACAATTCAACAACTACGATCTAGGAGATGGAGAGTCAATTTCCTCCTCAAGCACAAACTCTCTGCGTGACTGTTTCTGTTGCCCATATGTCAGGGAAGAATTATAGCATCTCTTTTCTTCACAGGAACATTGGTAGGATAAATACGTTGAGGACTGAGAGACACTCAGGTCCAGATTCATCCCACTTAACTCTGACACCTGTCTGAGGAAACCAAGAAGTTTAGTTACTCAAGGATATAAAAAGTTGAAGCAGAAGGATGGACATCTGCAGAAGGCGATTAAGCCTGGTGAAGATGTGAGTCACCTTCAGGGGCTGTTCATCATTTTCCATTGAACCCATAGCAACTATGTTCCTAGGGGTGGGATGCAGTTGTCTGAACACAGGTATCCAGTGAACTCTCAAATGCCCTACAGAAGCTAAGACATGTGCTTGTGGTAGATTGGTGTGACACAGCTCTTCCAGGACACAGTGGGATGTCCCACAGTTCCTTCCATGACAGGTGACATCTGTGTTGAAACAACTGAATTATTGCTTGAAGTGTTTAATATAGGTAAATAAATTTGTACTCCAGGACAACATCAGTGAAAGTTGTTTAGGAGTTAAAAAGTGAAACTCTATTAGATATAGAAATACCTAGTTGAAGACTTCTACTGAGAGAATATCGTGGCTACCTTGGAAAGCGTGTTGAGCCTCAAAGGGACCTTTCCTGTTCTGTTTCCACTCTTTTTTCAGCTTTCAATTTCACCTGACTGTTTATTAGCTATAAGTTTAGCTAGGAATAAGAGCAGGTAAAAGATTAAAAGGGTAACACTGTGTTACCTTATGTGATTTTTTAATGGGGTGTTAGGGCAGTGACATTTCCCAAATAACCTTGAAGGAAGTGTGTTCTATACTTCTGTTCTCAGACTGGTGGCACCTCTGGGTGTGCATGAGCATAGCTTTGTCCCTGAGCAGATTCTACCGTGCTGATGAAAGTACAGGTGATCTTGCACCTCTGTTAATATGTAGCAAAGATACCATGTAGAAAAATCTAGATCATCCCTGGAAATGCCATGGAGGTGCTCCTTACCAACATTTCCTGAGCATGTCATCATCTTAGTCCCCCTGTAGGTGTATCCATGGCCCTCATTGCTCTACGATTTGAACATCTCCCTCATCTCAGATGACTGCAGGTCTTAAGGAATTTCAATTCATAGGTTAGTTGCTGTGAGCTCCCTGTAAAGTCAACGGAGAGAGGCAGAAAGTCCCAGTCAGTGATTCATATCTAAGGTGGCCTGAATTTCTCTTCTGAGGTGCTGTCTCCATCAGCCTAGAACACCTCTGCACCCAAACTAGGTACCCCAGCTCAGTTACAGACGGGCAGGCCAGAGTGGCTTGAAAAAAAAAATGTTTAGGAACTTCAACAAATTCGTTCCTTGCCAGTGGAGTTACAACACTGGCGTATAATATTATTCCCTCTCAATTTCATCAGCTTTTTTCCCCATCCCTTAGCTCCAGAGCCTTGCCTCTACCTTGTTGTATCTGAAAGATTATAAACTTTCTTCTCTGTCCTCTTGATTATTCCTTCCAACCTTGCTAATAGCTGACCAACTTTCTACTGTGCTGTAGCACAGTATATAATAACTTGCAATTATTGTCCATTTAGGCTTTCCCCTGGGTCTGCTTTATTCCTGCCATCAGTGGACCTGTACACTGCTTTTCTGCTGATTTTACTATCAATCAGATTCATTGCTGCTGAGAAAAAAAAAAAATCACTGATGATCTACAACCTGTTATATAATTTTCCCGTCTGTCGTTCTTATCTTTTTTTTTTTCCAGTTCCTTGGCCTACTGTAGAGACTTTATGAAAATTGCTTTATAATAGGCCTTCCTCAGCTCTTGCATCCTGTTCTGTACTGGATCACTCCTTAAGTGTTTTGCTGCTGCCTTCTGTACTTCTGTACAGCAGTTACAGTTTACGTGTTATTTGGAGGTCAGTGTGCACAATAGCTCTGCTGTGTTTTCACCCTCTTTGTCTTGGCTTCTCCACCCTTTTTTTCCACTCTGGACAGCCAATATAGCTAGAATCCTAGCTTGGATATTACAGTTTGTTGCTTTTCATTTTCATTAGGAGGTATGGAATTATTACACCACATCTGACCTATTTCTTAGCATCTGCACATGAAAGTTATCTATCTACAGAGCATCTATCTCCTGACTTTCTTCTTATTATTGGGTTATACTCCAGGCCTAGATTAGGTAGGCTAGTAAACTTTTCATCCAGTGAAACTCTTGGATTGAAATATAACAAATTTCTCAAGGCAAAGTCAAGTGGCAGTTATGTGACTTATAAGCCAAAGGGTTATTGCTGGGAGTAAGATTGCTAAACAATTCAGAGGATCCAGGCTATTGCACACCTGACTTTACAGAGGCACAGTCTTATTACACTTACTTTCTTCATGTGGTTGGTTTTTGTTTTGTTTTGGTTTGGTTTGTTTTTTCAGTATACCACTGAGTAATTCCACCATCTTTTACTTTATCCAGAGTCAGTTCTGTAAACATTAGCACTGGGGTTCTGTGCGCTCTCATGCGGATCCACATGTATGCTGCTCAAAAGGTTAAACACATACGGTTGCTCATTTAACCAACCTCTGCTGCAAATTATTAATGTAAATGTATATGTAACCTTCTTCAGCCCCCTCTCCCCCCGCCAAACCACACTTGTGCCTGGCTAACGGGCACGATCATCCATATCTGCATCCAGTCAGTTCATAGGTGGCTTCACTGTTGAGTGGAGCAGAGGTAAGGACTGAACTTTGATCTTTTGTTCACAGCCCCACACTGCTGCTTCACCACCCTGCTATGCCTCATCTGTCCCCCATAGGCTATGGGGTGTATGGGGGCACGCAGACCTTCTCTCCAGGAGTCTGTTTGTGCTACCCTCTAGTGGCCAAAACTCAAAGAATACAGTCAAATTAAGAGCTCATGCCGATTGTTATGCAAAGGTGATTATGGATATTTTTTCTTTTTTTGACAATATGAAGTCAAAGCAAGCCATTTTGGAAAGTGGAAAAAAACACCCAACTAAATCTGTTTAAAGTTAAAGGTTGGGAATGAAATGGAACTTCTAAAATATTAGTGTCTTCTAAATACGTGTAATTTGCATAATACAAAACCTTGATGAAATGGAAGGTGATTTTAGAGTCTAGGCAGAGACTCAGAGTATTTTAAATATACCAGAGATTTTTTGTGTGAACAGAAGGCAATAGTTTGATGTTCCCACTCAACCTCAGTAAAATATGACAAAAATACTGTTTCCCCCATTATTTGTCTCTTGTCGACTATAAACTTTTTCAGCAACAGAAACTCTCCTACACTATTCACAGAGCTCAGTGAAATTCTTCTCTTTGTTGAACCCTACCACAACAGTGAAAGGAATAAAAAATATTTGATGAATTACAAGGTTGTAGAAAATGAGATAAGATGGAATTAGATAGTGGAGAACTGCTGACCGAAGAGAGGTGTCTGAGATCTGGAGGGGGAGCATGAGACAGAGTTTCCAAAGTTGTTGAGCTATCTGAGGTTCTGGATACTACTGTAGGGCTCATGTAGGGCAAGTGAGAAAATTCAGGGAACGATAAAGAAGGGTAGAAGAACAACACAGCTAACTGGCCACTGAGGAAAAATGGGAAAAGGATGTGAGGCTCTGAGTGCTGCAAAGTCCCAACTGGTATGGAATTTTAACATTTATAAGAAAGTAACCAAACGTCCCCCTATGTTCCTCTCCTTCCTAGTCCTCACAAACAATTCTTTCAAACATCCATTTAGAAATATGTCTGTTCCGACTCTTAGAAAGTCATAGATTTTTGTAGAGAAAATAAGCTGGACAAGACATGTGAAATGTTGGGAAGCAGAACCAGCAGAAACCATATTCTTCCAGTCTTGCTTTTCAAACCAGCGCAAGTAACATTAGGCAGAAGACCTATTTGATCCTAAATTTGAAACAGGGATTGTATTGCTTCTTGTAATGTTACTGGGAGCTATGGAAGAAATGTTCCCACGTTCTTCCACTTACAGCTGGTCTAAAGTCCTCCCAAAAAGGAGGGCTCCTTCCTTTAGCAAAGAGTTTCAGAAATCTCAGAGGTCTTCTCTGTGCATCTATAATGAGGAAATTTAATTACTGGTTGTTTGAATATTCAGATGGTTCCAATTGCTTTCAAAACACAAGGCTATTGACTTCCAGTAACACTTGTGTTCTCACTTGGGATAATACCAAACTACTGTTCAAATGACAAAAGAGCATCTTAGGTGGAAGTTAGGATCATTAGTTGCAGATAAAAATCCCAAAACTTTTTAAACTGCTTTAGGTAGCAGGAGGCCTTATCTAATTTTATTACCTGCTAGCTCATAATCATCTTACAGTAATGTACCCAGGCAACTCTGTTTCTTCTGCTGGGCATGTGGAAAACTGTTGCCATTTTGATTTTGCTATGCTACTGGAGACCTATCTCCTGTGGGGCTATTTTAGTCTCATGAAATAGTAACCCTTAATTTGAGGGGCTTGATGCAGTAGGCAAAAATCAAAGTAAGACTTACATTCATAAAAAACTCATGAGTTTGGCAAATACAGGATAAGGCAGCAGCTGAGAGTTTTGAATTGAAAGCTTAGTGGTTAGATCACAGTTGCTTAGTGCTTGTCTTCAAAGCTGTTCTCCCAGGAAGGAGGGCAGGCAACCTAGATATTAAGTGGAAGATCAGATTAACCCTGACATTTCTAGGTCAAGGGAAGAACTGAGGTCATGCCTTTCCCATGCCCACCAAAGTCACATCTGTGCTGATCAGAAGTGCTCATGGAAGTCCTGATACAAAATTCAGAAGGGGAAATGGTGCCACTACTCTTTAAAATGCAACATGTCAACAATTACTTATGTGTTCACTCACTACATCACTGTGTATGTTCTACTCTGTCTCTCTAAAGCGATCTTATAAATCATTGAAGAGAATGGTCCTATTTTTACCTCAGATATCCTAGCCTTAATATCTTATGAATATTTTCCAAATTAGGTCTTCAGTTTACTAGATCATTTTATTACTCGTAACTGGCTGGTTTATTCTTTTTGCTGGTCCTTACTTTGGAGAACAGCTTGGAGGCAGAACAATCAAGCAACTAGCTACTGTTTGATGAAGAGCAGCCAGCCTTTCTGGTTTCTGGAATACATTTATCTCCTGTTTTTATATGTTATGGAGAGTTTCTGTTGAAGAAAAAAAAAACAAAAAGTTGTCTTTAGTTAGTAATACATGGGAGCTAACTCAGGATTAGAGTGTGGTGAACATAGAATCGTGAAATCTGTTCCTTTGTCCTTCTAAGGCAGATTTTATGCCTGTTGTAGGCCTCACAGTTATTCACTGTGTTTTAAAAAACCTCCAGCAGTGGAAATGTTACACACTTTCCAAACAGTTTATTCAGCCACTTAACTGTTCTCCATCAGAAGAACATTTTCCTGGTGTCTAATTTAAACCTCTGCTGCAATTTAAGTCCATGCCTTCTTTTCCTATCCACAGTGAAGAATAATTCATCACACTTGTCTTGGCAGCTCTTGAACTGAAGAACCATTACCTTGCCTTATACTAGTCTTCTAGACAAACTGCACCAGTTCTTTCAGTCTTTCTTTTGCAGACAAACAGGACAGGTATAGCTTAACAATGTAGCAACAGATTTATGTCCATGGCCCTGTTTTTAATTCTCCATTCTATTATTTTCTCATTGCAACCATATTTTTGTTAGTTCTTGTTCACATATCAATGTAAATAAGAATGGTTTTGTATTTGTCCTTGATTGCCTGTAACTCTGTCTGTCACTCTCTACCATCTGACCATCATTTAGAGAAGACACTACAGCATAGGACATCTGTAGTAACATGACACTACAGCATAGTAACATCTGTAGACTCTTTCTGTAACTCCAGTATTAGCAAATATAAGGACTTTAAGAGCTGTGCTTTAGTCTATGTTTCAGCAAAGTGACTGGAACTTTTCCATAACAGAACTGCAGTCTAAGAACCCAAGATATGACACCCAGTAAGTGAGGACATCGCTGCATCCCTGAAAAGTGTCGAGCCCTGGCAGTGGACAGAGACTTTATTTCTAGGATTTACATAGCAGAGAACAACTATTGTCCATGTCATCATCGAGAGATTACAAAGAAAATTCTATTCATCTAGGTTCTGTGCGACCTGTATGACTGTGGGTAAGTAGTTAAATTTTCTCTTGTCTACATTTCCTCTGTCTTTAACATGGGGAAAAAGGTTTCTTGATCTCATAAGAAGAAAAGAATTTATAGCTGTATAATGGTACTAAAAAAATTTATAAGATGCATAAGTATCACTATGGCAAGAATAACCACTCTGTAACGAACTGTGAAGCAGTGACCCCTTTCACACTATGCACAAAGATCTAGATATACAGAAGGAAAGGAATACATTACAATGAATATCCCTTTTACAATTTAACTCATAAACAATTGCATTTGCTCCAGGAACAAATCACATGTCAGTTTACCTTAAATGAGATTTCACATACATATTATTCTTCTGATTAATTTATGCTGGACACATTTCTTTTTCTTGTAAAGAGTATACTTAGGTATAAAAATCAGAATTAGAAACAAACAAATAAAAAAGGGTTCTTGTTGTAGCACCACTTTAAATGTCCATTTCTTGATAACTAATGTGACTCATGCATTTGTCTATCTTGTGGGCAATGTGGAAGTCTCAGCACTTTTACTAGGCACGATTTTTAAACTATGTGATTTGTAAACTATGCAAACGATGGCAATTTGCAACTTTAAGTGTTCCTTAAGTGGAGAGTTTGGCATTTTGTAAAGCAGATAATAGTCCCAGATAATGGATTAATTAGATGTTGCTGGATCTTGTCACCTCTAAAAAATAGGTCATTTTCTCCCAGATAAGCAGCGCTGATTGTTCTGTTTCCTCCTAAGGTTCATGACACTTCCCATTATAAGGCCCACTATCCAGTGTCTTACAGCTTTGTCATCTTGGGTGGTTGCTTGTATTTGTTAGAAGAATCCCAACATAAACCAACATAAAACCTAAACAACTAGCTTTTCTGGAGAACAAGACTAGAGAAAAATACACTGCTTGTCATATCAACAGATTTCTGGTAATATTGTCAATTAAGCTCTACTCTAAATTCCTGATAAGCTCCGGTAAAGATTCAAGATCTCAGAAGATGGCCTTTGCTTTGGAGATGTGCCCTTTGCTGTGACCAGGACTTGACTGATGTACAGGCCTTTAAAATTCTCTGAGAGATATCTTAAATTTCAACTGCTAAATTCAATTTTAGCTCCCACTGCAGTTCGGATTCCTAAGCTGCAACACTTTTACCGTTTCAGTACCTGAATGCAATGTCTCTCCTGTCCTTTCCCTGGTATCCCTCCTTTATCCTCTCCTCAGGTGGGTCTCACTGGAGAAGATGAGGAAATTGCTTGGTGCGAATGTGTGAAAGAGAAGATTTGCCTTGAGAATGCTGGAAGCAGCTCAGGACAAGGAATTTTTAAGGAAGGAGGAAGACAGGAGGACAAGGAGTGAAAAAGGAAAAACAAATTGCAATTACGTAGTGACGGGAGGGAAAGAGCGGCAACTGGAAATGAACTGGACTAGACAGTTGAACGAAGTAGGAAGATGAATCTTATTTTTAAAAAATAGAGGCATAGGATGTGAGGACAACAAGAGTGTGAGGATGGATGCTATGCTGGGGGCAGAAACCATTCCGGACAGAAAATATATGCAAGGAGGGCAATTATTTTAATTGATGATAATGCTGAGTCTTCAGTGACAGATGAATTCACTATAGCTGCATTTTGAACACACAAAACAGTATAAAGTGAGCCATACTGAAAGGTCAGGTACTGGTCGTCTCCATACAGTACCTGTGATTTTAAATTTTAATATCTCAGTGCCTCGGTTTCTCACTATGAAGGACACACAATCAAAACACTGAAAAGTTGTAAAGTGAATCCTGTTCTACCCATGCACTGAAAAGGGAGGTAAATTTTTTAAAAACACTTTTTAAAAGAAAGAAATGGGATTTTTTTTGTGAGGTTTTTTTTTTTTCCCCAATTAAGATGCTTTATGAAAATGATAATATTTTAACTTTGTTATTAAAATATTTTTTTAATATAATGTTTTTTTTAAAAAAATCCCTAGAAGAAAAATATCTAAGTTAAAAATACACCCCTGTCCTTCACACAAGTATTTAATTATATAAAAGACTCCAGTTTTCAGTTCTACTCCTATATATTGCCTGTTTTCCTTAGATCATGTGAGAGGAGCTAGAAATAAAATTTAAGCCTGTGATGCTTCTCTGTTGCAAGCCAGAAAACTGCCAGCATGGTGCTTCTTAATGCAATGGGAGTGGTGGGTTTTTTGAGATGAACATTTGCAGCATCTAAACTCACTTCCCCAAGCGACCATCAGATGGTAGCAATGCTTGTTTGCTCTCTACCGCGGACTAGATTCAAAATGGGATGCAGAAATCAAGGCTGTTGCTGCCAGTCCCGGCAGCCACCTAGTCGCCTTTCGAGAATGCCCTGATGTTAGCATTTCGGAGGACACGAAAGCTGCAGATCTGAGTGTTAATGCTGACGTAGACACTATGTAAAGCAATCTGATCTCATATGCACAGAGTTGTAGCCAATAGCCACATGCATGAGGGAACAGATGAAACCCAAGGGAAATGCAGATGTCCTGTCCCTGGTTTTGTTCTCTAGGTTTTGGTTTGCTGCAAAGAAGGACTCTAAGGGCTGTGGGAATCAAAGTAGCAAGAAAACTAACTTGGAACCTTGAAACTAAGTGTAGTAGAGAGTCTCAGGGAAATAGATCCAATGTCGCAGGAGGGTGATGGAGCAGACTCCTGTAGCCTGTAGGAGTCCTTGGTGAAGTGATAAAAAGCTTTCTTATGGAAGGCCTGGTCTAAGATCACCAAAACCAGCCCTCTACTATGAGTACTGTTAGTGGAGCTTCCTCCTTGAAGCTGAGGACAGGACTCAGTGCCCCTGACTCTAAATGTCAAAGAATCAGACACCTAAGTGCGACTTCCCATCTCCATTCCCTGTGTAGCTCATGGGGAGACAGAAACTTCAAGGGAGGGAAAAAACTTTGCCCAGGCTTAGGTTCCTGACAGAGGTGTGACCAAGCAGCCTGTGCAGGTGGCTCTTTCTCTCTACTAACAAGAAAGGGATCTTGTTTGACTCATTTAGATTTTGACTGTAATTTTAGGCAACTGTGGTGTTAGAAATCAATCCCCGTGAATGCCATTGAAAGGTACAGCTCCCTGCACTCGTTCTGCTTTCCCTTCCTAGCCAAAAAATAAGAATAACTTTATAAAAGGTACACACATGACATGCAGTCACAAGTGTCTGTAACCATAATATTCAGTTCATTAGCAATCTTAAATTAACTGATTCCTCTCTAGTTACTTAAATTACTGAGTTTCTCCTGAGATACCAGTGCTATTGGGACTCTCATCAGGAGTTAGAAAGTGTGTTTGTTCACTAGTGCTATTTTTGCCAGCCTCCCGCATGTCCAGGACTGACTCCCTTAACATGTACTGTTGCTGCAGAGAGGTATCTGATCCAGCTCCCTGGGGAGAGCTTCCTTCTTTGGGTTCATGTTGCTTTGCTGCTTGGTGCTTGTGTGGTACCTTCTTTGGCAAAATGTCCCTTTAATTTCCCCCCCGGGCCCCTGTCCCCTTTGTCTGAAAATGTCTCCTGCTCAGTCTTCCCAGGGTGGCAGCTTCATTAAACCACAGGATGGACGCTTGGGGCATCTTTAATGTTTGAGACAACTAATTCCCATCAGTAAATTACTAAACTGTAGCCCACTGACAGACTTTATGATGGCAGGTGTACTACATTTAGCAAAAATAGATTTGGCATGCCTGATTACCTGTTTAGCCATAGGGTCTCCCAGTAAGCTCTCAGGGAAGCAAGAATAATATTCTAGAACAAGTACATTTTTTTTCCTGTCAGCATAATCAGACCTATGTCAGCTTTGCTCCAGAGAGCCTTTTTTTTTTTTTTTTTTTTTTTTTTTTTCTTTCTTTTCCCCTGAGTCACTGACATTGGATTTTTTTTTAACTTGGACTGGGCTTATATTTTTGGCATGTATAGAAAGCCTTGACAATTTCTTAAATGTCAATTTATATTTGTCTAGCATACTTTTTTTACAGCGCTTTGGTTTTTTTTCTTAGATTTTTCAGTCCTTAACTGGCCTTAGTAGATTCCCAGAATTAGCTGCAATGTCTGGGTGCAGCCATGAACTGGGATGGACGGGAAGCAGTCTGGTCTGGTTACTCTTATCCTGCATGCTCATCACCAGGCATCTCAGCCACCCTGGTAACCCTGGTACTGAATCCTCAGGACTGGGATATTGTGATGTACCTCCCCTGATATGCAGCTTCTCTTTCTAAGTTGTTACTTTAGTGAGTACAGTAAGAATTTTGTCAGACATTTGTTTGTGCTAAATCAAAGAATAAACTCAGAGAAAACCTCTGCACTGTATTCCTTTGCACTTCCAGTAGATGTCCCAGAGAGAGGGACTGAAGTTTTAACTGTCCGTGGAGTTTGGTTTTAGCTTGCACTAAGAGGTGCCCTCCCTCAGCAACCGCATTTTACAGTGACTGTAATAGCACTTTATGGCTGGGCCCTTTTGAATGAATGTGTTGTGTCTGCAGTTCTGTACACAGAGATTTGCCTCCAGGGGGCATCTCTGCCTGTCACTGGTTTGGATGTTTAGACTGGTAGCCACTTTCCTATATTGCTCATCTATGCATTTTCCCTTTCTTTTGCAACAGAATGAGTACTGATGGCTTACACGATTGACTTAAACACCATGTTGAATCAAATTATATGAGGTTTTTTGTGTGTTCACAATCTTTTGAGGCTTCCCGGAGTCTTTAGTTATGCTGTTCAAGTGTCCCATCCCAGAGCTACCACTGTCAGCTATGCAGACCTCTCTGCTGTCCATAGTGTGGCTTGTTTGTAAGGAGCTTGGTCAGGTGTTGGAACCAACCTAAATAGAATACTGTGGGAATGACACCTCCAAAAATATATCCTGCATATGCAGAGATGTATGGCATTTCTTGTAGAGGAACACACCAAAGTTGTGACTTCTCAAGCAGAAAATATTAAACATCGACAATAACCACTGTTATTTTTCTCTTTATGGACAGCAGAAGACATTTTATTTTTGCATTTCTGTTCAGTTTGGAAGGACCAATAAATAGGGAACATTTCACTCTCCTCAGTATCCCTATTTGACCCTTTACTCTCCCGAGCAGTCTCAAGGCAAAGAGGCTGCCTCGGCTTTTCTTTTAGCCTCCTCTTTAACAAAAAGCTCTGTTTTCTGAGGGCTATAGTCGCCAGGAAGTTCAACTGTGTCCTGGAAACTTATATGTCCTTTCATTTAATTACAAAGATGTTTCAGTCCCCTACTTCTGTGCTGTATGTACTTTCTTGATGACTTTAAAGTTTTGTTGAATTTTAAGCCCAATAACGAATAGACTTATCTTTTTTTTTCCTGTGGAGATGCCAATTGCCATATTTCAGGATTTCTGCTAAATTATAAATCTATTGCTTGTGTGATTTCATGAAAAGCAGAAAACTTTGAAGAAAGGATGAAGCAATTAGGTTTTTTTAGTTTTTTTTCCTGCTTGATTGTTGTAAATCAGAGGCACCTGGACACACTAGACCAATGGGCTGAGGTGAACTGTGCAAGGTTCAACAAGGCCAAGTGCCAGGTCCCGCACTTCAGTCACAACAACCTCATGCAGCGCTACAGGCTTGGGGAAGAGTGGCTGGAAAGCTGCCTGACGGAAAGGGATCTGGGGGTGCTGGTAGACAGCTGGCTGAACATGAACCAGCAGTGTGCCCAAGTGGCCAAGAAGGCCAATAGCAGTCTTACTTGAATTAGGAACAGCGTGGCCAGCAGGAGTAGGGAAGTGATTGTACCCTTGTACTCGGCACTGGTGAGGCTGCACCTTGAATACTGTGTTCAGTTTTGGGCCCCTCAGTACAAGAAGGAGGTTGAGTTGCTGGAGCGTGTCCAGAGAAGGGCAACGAAACTGGCGAGGAGCTCAAGTCTTATGAACAGCAGCTGAGGGAGCTGGGGTTGTTTAGTCTGGAGAAGAGAAGGCTGAGGGGAGACCTCATTGCTCTCTACAAGTGCCTGAAAGGAGGATATAGGGAAGCTGGTGTTGGTCTTTTCTCCCAAGGATGAGAGGAAATGGCCTCAAGTTGTGCCAGGGGAGGTTTACATTGGATATTAGGCAGAATTTTTTTACTGAAAGAGTGATCAGGCACTGGAACAGGCTACCCAAAGAAGTGGTGGAGTCACCATCCCTAAAGGTGTTCAAAGATCGTGTGGACATGGCATTTCAGGACATGGTTTAGTAGGCATAGTGGTTTGGGTTGACAGTTGGACTTGATGATCTCTTCCAGCTTTAACATTCTATGATTCTATGAAATGCTTACATGGTGGAAAACAAAAACTGTAGTTCACACAGGTATATATCAATAATGGGAAATAAGAACCTTGCAAGCCCTGTTGGTTAACCATACATACAAGCCCCTGCTAATTCTTCCCACTTAGCAGTGTAGAAATCCAGAAATAGTAATTTTTATGTATGTAAGCTACAAACTTGCTTCTGGCCATGTGGCTTTGTTGCATTGCCTGAAGCTGGAGAGTTTTTCCTTGTGATTGCTCTACCTGGCTCAAACACGTACAGCTGAATGACATCACTTCTTTCTGAAAGTTGAACCAGTTTTAATCAAGAAAAGGGAAGTGGGTATACATGATGCAGGTGCTGATGATTCGTGCTTTGTTTCTCCTCTTGTGGCAGTGACAGGGCTTATGCCATGATGTGGCTTTGAAAACCCCAGCTGTATCTCTAAGCATGAGATGTTACAATATGAGTCTGAGCAAATTTGTGGAAGTGGTATTCTTTTGACTTGCAACAAGAATAACACCAGCAGATATATATCAATTTTTTAGCTCATTTTTTTTCTGTTGTTGATAGAATGATGACTAACATTTCTTTCTTGATGGAGAACAAAATAGGGCTGATAAGACATAGTGAAAAGTTAAATCAAAGGCATCTGTGGTTACTGAAAGATAGCATTCATCAGTAGGGAAAGACATTGTGAATCAGGGAGCTCTTGGATTTTAGTGTCTTCAGTTTAAATGTCAAGCATCAATATGATATTTTTCTGATTCTATGGAATTTAGGTTCAGAGTATTCTTTAAAAAATAAAATAAAATAAAAAGATTTCTAAAACTATCTAGTCCCTGTGTTAAGAGTCTCACTCAACCTTTACTCAGTCATGCAGTGCAAATGGGAGAATGTTTGATGATGTAAGGCGAGGGTCAATGCCTGTGTGAAGAGCAAGGCTTCATCTCTCTTGAGACCATGTACTTGCCCAAGAAAAGCTGCAGAGACATTGAAAGAGGTGATTCATGGTTTGAAGAAGTTGAGAGCTATTCAGAATTTTTCTTTTTTTAATTAGTAAAGAAAAGACTATCATATACAAACTGAAAAGCTTATGAAAATGACAGGCATCTGTTTCTTTCACAATTTAGAAACTCACAGAACATTCCCCCTTCAGTAAAGTAACTCAGCTGTGTGCCAAGGAAGACAGAAAGAGATCACTTCCCCTTCACTGTTGGTAAGACTTATGCCTAGTTTCAAAAGATAATGTATTTGGAGGGAGAAGAGGAAAGGGGAAGTCCTAAGGAGGGAAAATATGATGGGCAAAGAATATCCACTGGCATCTGTCAACCCAGGGCAGCTTGCTGTCAGTTCTGCAAGCCTGAGGGTTATATCAAGTCAGATTTCTCCATTGCATTATCAAGTCAGATTTCTCCATTGCATTGGACATACTGGATTTTAACCAAGGAAGATTCTCAGATGCCTTGAACTGATTCTGTGGTAAGCATGAGCAAACCTAAATAGCTTCTTTATTATAGTTTATTGTGTAAGAGTTGGTTCATAATAAATCATTGTACTCCGAAGAAACAAGCTTGAAACAAGTGCATAAATATTAAATGGCCTCAGGAATAAAGACATTTTTAGCAGAATTATTGAGTGTGGTTTTCCAAATCCATTGGGTAATCCAAAATCCCCATAGCAATTTAAGGACCAATATGTACTGCCATTTGTAGCAATGTAAATGCAGTATAACTGTGTTGAAGTCAATAGAGATATTCAAAATTAACATAAAAAAAATAAATAGAGTTTGGCCTATGAAACATAAACAACAAAATTGCCTGAAATTCTATCCATTAGGATAAAGGAATAAAAATTCTATACCTCTGCAGAAATAGGAATTAAAGTGATCTGTATTAGGTGTGTAAATTTAGGCAAAAAAAAGATTGTACTGATTTCATTCATGTAATAAAGCTCTTGTACCCTAATCAGAAACCTTGAAGCAGAAGTTATTTATTTAAAAAAAAAAAAAAAGTGCTATTCTACATTTTAATAATTCCAGCAGAAAAAGAAAAGGAAGGACCAGCTCTGTGACTTTTGCAAAGCAGAGATATTCAGACCAATTTTGTTATTTGCAGGACCCTCTTCTTTTAGGAAGAAGTGGTAGAAAAATGAACAGTTCCTGTATCCTCAGCTGCTGATGCTCTGTAGGCTTCTCACATCACTAAGGATAATCTCTTGGGGATGGCCATGTTGTGCCTCAGTTGCCCAAAGCTGAAATTACACTTGCACAGGTTATCCTTGTCTCTACTCTTGTATATGTAGTTTGCCTTTGTATGCGATGAGTAGGTAGAGATGGAAGACAGCTGAATCCATGAGAGACACAAGACAGGGAGAGACTGTTCAGTAGGGCCTGTTGTGATAGGACGAGGGGTAATGGTTTTAAAATAGAGGGGGGTAGATTTAGATTGGACATTAGGAAAAAATTTTTCACAATGAGGGTTGTGGAACATTGGAACAGGTTGCCCAGAGAGGTGGTGGATGCCCCATCCCTGGAAACGTTCAAGGCCAGGTTGGATGGGGCTCTGAGCAACCTGATCTAGTGGGGGATGTCCCTGCTCCTTGCAGGGGGGTTGGACTGGATGGCCTTTGAAGGTCCCTTCCAACCCTAACCATTCTATGATTCTATGATTCTATGATTAATCTGCAGTAGCACCAGTCATGATTCAGTACTGCTAGCATAAGGAAAGGACCAAAGACCTGAGGCTCCTCAGTGTAGCCCGCAAGAGTGCCTTTGAGGAATCCTTAAAATGCAAAATGTTATTTTTTCTCCTCAGAGTGGAGCTGACCACTGAGAGTGAGCAGAGAGTAGGCAGCGTGACCTGATTCAGTGTAGAGCTAACAGTCAGGGACTGTGGCAGTGGAGAGGCATCCCAAGACCCAAGTCCCCGGCAGCAAATGAGAGATCACTAACGCTCTTGTGCCAGGTTCTGGGAATGTTGTGAGGAGCAATGCATTGGTGAAGTACTTAATGGTGGTATTGCAATTCCTGCGGTAAGGAAGGTGGAGTGAAAGGAAAGGGATGCATATGGAACAAAAATGTGTTCCCCTTAGCGTATTTACTTGTAGATTCATAAGTAGTTAGGGGTCAGTTCAGCCCAGTAGGTCTGTACTACACAATCTGGGATGCTTCTGCCCAGGATCACTGTCCAAACAGAGACCCAAGGTCCTGTGGGTGGCCTCAGAGCACAGCAGACACCTTTGCTGAAACCTCTCCTGTTAGGACACGACTGCTGACTTCCTCTCTGCTCTGCTATCCATCAGCAACAGACTCAGTCACAACTACAGGGGACAGGGGACGACTTCGGGACATTGTGTCATATATTTGAGTGCTTGATTTATGAAACATAGCAAAGGCAAACCAAAGCTGGAACAGCTTGTCCATAGGAAAACTCCCTGGGCTTCAGGTAGGAGACATTCATTTAAATGCAACCTCAAAACAATTATTAAAACTGGAACAATTTGTATTGTATTCAATAATGTTTTCAAAGGATTGTCAACCTCTGTCTGCAGGTACCTTTTCTTACAACATATAATCTATAGCACTCATTCCCCGCCCCCCCCGCAATAACCATTTAACAGAGATATGCATTACAGAAAATGTGTATAGGTTTGCTTCTATTATAGTCATGATCAAAAGGCCATGATATATTGAAATATTTGCTTTGTACAAACACATCTGTTATCAGAGGGTTCCTTAACATAAATGGTGTATTTTCTATAATGTGCTCCATCTAATGAATGGTTCAGCGAAGGCATGAGAACAGAGCTATGTGGGGAGAATGCAGTAATTTCTCTTTAACATGCAGGAATTCTGAATACAAGTAAATGCATGCCAAATTTTATTGCTTCTAAATCTGAATAATTGTATTTCTGAGCTGTGCATCTGGGTAGATAATAAAGCCACAAAACAATTTAATGAAACATATAAAAAATCAAATAACATTACTAAATATTATAATATGCAGAAAATATATTTTGCATATTGTCACCTAATCTTTCATCCACATACTAACAAATAATGCAACAATAATTGAAAGTCTTATTATCCATCTACGTAAATTGAGACCAAATTTACCTTGTTTCCTTTTCTTCCTCTGTGTGTGTGTGAACATAAAAGTGAGATTGATATTGCTTTATATTTATGGTATATTTTTTCCATAATAACTAAAGTGACCAACATAAGTCTTTTTTTCCATTCAAATCCGTCCTCAACTCATATTGTGATTATGTTACCCAGCCAAGTACTCACAAGAGGTAAGACTTGAATATGCGGCCTTCATCATTCCCTCTCTTTGATGTGCAATTTTGCAGGAATTAAAATCAGAATACCATAAATAAAAGGGAAGTCCTCGTATATAAAGTCAGTGTCTAAGATTCAAAGGTATGAGATGCCCTAACTGTACATTATAGTCAAAGGACGGATATGGGTAATGCAGAGGACAGTACTGCTGAGTCATTCCAGAAGCCTATTTTAGGATGAGGTGAACTGCTCTTTTGGAGGTGTGTGTTTCTTTCTGTGGTCTTTTAAGGAATCCTGAATGGCTAGCTTAGGCTTAGATGTCTAACTTTTAGAGGATCACATAAGGAAACAAGAATCTCTTCTAAAGAGGTTAAAATACTCATAGGCTCCAGGAAGGAGGGATGGCTTTTGTTCTTGCAATGATTCTAGCACTTTGCCACTGATTTATTCTGCTCTGCCATGGAGGAGGGTCACTGCAGACTTCCAGCTGGTTGTAATGTCTGGATTTAAAGGACAGAGATCTGAAGTGTCTGCTGCAAAATCTTTGCAAAGGTGAGCTTATATCATCAAAGGCCACACAAACAGTAGGAAAAGGACTGAATTTCCTAAAGACTGGAGCTTGGCAATGTTGTTCTGGTTTTACTCAAAGACAACTGACTCCCAAGTCTTTCCTTGTGATGTGTTGGCCCAGATTTTGACATGCTTGCACAGAGCAATGTCCCATATCATGGGATGCCCGAGTGAAGTCAGTGCAGGAAATTGTGCCAGGTTAAACTGGGCAAGACTCTACCTTGTTTCAAGAATATATAACCAATTCCTTTTTGATATTTACAACCTTCATTCATAGAGAAGGATTATCACCACGCCCCTGTCTGTCCCTTTGGTACTGGAAACAAATCTATTCTGTCCTTTCTTCTTTACTCTAGTTTCTTACACACAGTAGAGTCAAATTCAGAGTCTTGAACCTTACTTCATAAATTCTGGAAAGGTAAACTGGGGACTAATACAGACCCTGAGCCATTTAGTGAAAAAGCTTCTCTCCTTGTGAAAGAAAGAACTGTCCTTAGTCAAGACCAAAACTTAATACTGTGAGGTGTTTATTGTACTGTAGACAGAACTTTCTTTTCAAAACCACACTGTGATTTTGGAACAAATTTCTGTAAGAACAAAGAGTAATTGTATAAATCATAACACTTTCCACTCTGGGTGGAGTCAAGTGTCTGGATTCCTTCTGCTGTTCTTACAAACCACTTGCACTGCCTTTACATAAGATAGTCCATTAAAAAAAAAAAAGAATTTTCTTATCAGAGGAGAATAAGAAAGACCTAGATATAGCTAACCCCAGTGGTCGCATTCATTGAGGTGCTACTGGAATGAGAAAAAATGCTTTTGAGGGGATGTAAGTATAAATACGCTGAAAAGTAGGTATTAAGAATTGCCATATAGAGAGTTGCTACAGTGAAATGGTGAGCAGAATAATCAATGTATATAAAAATATTCCACTTCCTTGATTTAAGAATCAAATGCCTGTAGACAGGTTTTCCT
This sequence comes from Ardeotis arabs, assembly GCA_011801015.1. Classification (NCBI taxonomy): domain Eukaryota; kingdom Metazoa; phylum Chordata; class Aves; order Otidiformes; family Otididae; genus Ardeotis; species Ardeotis arabs. The sequence goes on from JAAGAY010002129.1 coordinate 78,915, forward strand.
CTCATTCATTTATTTATTTATTGTCTTTCACAGAATGCAGAAGAAAACTTAGCCCTTAATCTGTGAAAGGAAGTTTTCAAGATGACGAATTTGGTTTGTCTTCAAAGAATATGAATCAGTTCTTTCTATTCTGTAGTCAATTATTCCCTTTCAATGCAACTCCCATTGGGAATAAAGCTTTCTCTGATGAGGTTTAGCCTTATAGTACACTGCAATCCTCCTGGATTCAGCCTTGACTCTGAGATACTTTCTTTCTTTCTTTCTGTTATTGTCTCTCTCTTTCTTTCTTTCTTTTCTTCCTTTTCTTTCTTCCTACCTTCCTTCAAACTAAGATTTTTCCAACAATTTATTGAAGATTTGTTCATCACTATCTAAATGAGAATTAAAATTCTGGTAAAAGAGTCATGATTAAATCTTCAAAGCTTAAATGAAGGACTTTTTATTGTCAGTATGTCTAACAAGAGATTTATGTTTCAGATATTTGGTTTATATATGATTTATGATATCATGTAATCTTGAAAAAATAAAACTCCAACAGATCAAGATCTAGGACTGAATAGCTGCCTACTTCCTGAAAAAAAAGAGATACTTTTAAACAAATAAAATAAATTAATAGTTCAAACCATTGTAACTCATTAATTCTAAATGAAAATATTTCTTTGAAGGAGTACTAATGGTCTTTAATTTTGTTAGTATTTTAAAATATAAAAACTGTCCATTCGAAATATAAACCACATAAATAGCATACTTTATTTATTCTTTGGCCTATATAAACATGGAGCTTTCTGTGCCTAAAGTAAATCTCATTGCAATTTCCATTTGTGATGATATTGAAGGTGGTGAATTTTTTTTTTAGGATTAATGCGAATTAGTATGAGTTTTTGAGTGAGATCCAAATTACAGATTTTTATAGAAAAGATACAGTTGGAAGTGAAACATAATTGTGAAGTTCAGTCCTAGATTCAAACTCAAATGCTTTTCTAAAGATATGAAATACAAGATTTTTACAGCTATATTTTCAAAAAAATTACTAAGTACTGAGCTTCCCATCCCATACTCTCCTCTGCCCAGATGTGACCATTTTTACAAGTTTAGCTGGAAACAGATCCATTTAGAAAACCTTTTCCATAGTTGTAAAGACAATGTTTGTAGCTCAGTTAGTTGGGCATTGTAACTTTAATTCAGGATTAATATGTAGGTTTGATACACTTGCCATTTTCTGTAATTTAGATATACCTAATCCGTCTTGTCTCAGCCATAAAATTTGAGAAATATATTCTAGTAGAAATCATAGAATCATAGAATCATAGAATGGTTAGGGTTGGAAGGGACCTTCAAAGGTCATCTAGTCCAACCCCCCTGCAAGGAGCAGGGACATTCCCCCCTAGATCAGGTTGCTCAGAGCCCCATCCAGCCTGGCCTTGAATGTTTCCAGGGA
>JAAGAY010002130.1:0-22415 GCA_011801015.1 Ardeotis arabs
AAAAAAAAAAAAAAAAAAAAAAGCCTCTTTCTATTCAGCATCCCCCTCCTTGCTCCTGCCCGACACCCTTAAAAAAAAAAATTAAGGGAAAAAAGAGGAGGGGGGGGAAGCAATAATTAATTCATTGAGCACCCCGCGGCGGGGTGCGTGTGCATGCGTGTGCGAGCAGCCGTGGCCCGGTGTGGGGGTCCATGTCCCCCACCCCAGACATCCCTGCGCTGGCAAGGGGAGGGGGACACGCATTTGTCAGCCCCCGGCCCCGGGAGGGGCTGGTGGGACAGAAGGTGCTGTGCTGTAAGACAATTGCCGAGCGTGAAATTCAATTAGTTAAGGGCCTGGTTGCAATTTCACAGGCCCTAAAAAAGAGAGAGGGAGAGGAGAGGGGAGAAGGGGGGGTGGGACGTTTTTATGGCCTTTTTTATTTATTTATTTCGCTTCTCTCGCGAGGTGGGTCCCCCTCCCCTGGTCTCCCCCCGCGCACCAGCTTGGATATGCCTTTTTAAGAAGTTATTTAGAGTTCATATCTGTCACATCTATTTAACGCCCGCGGGCTGACGTTCCGGGGGGATCCTGACACCGGCTGATCCTGCCCGTCTTCCCTCCCCGCCTCCGCAGGTGTCCCGGTAAAGGTCACCAACACTGGCGACGGAACCACTCATTATTCGGCCCTGGAGCTCTTCGTGTACCTGAATGACATCGCGTGAGTGCCGCCTTGTCCCCTGCCACCTGCCCACCGGCTGGGAGCGGGGACATGGACAACATCCCTGGGGTCCCCGGAGCTGGGTGGAAGCGGGATGCTCACAGCAGGCGCGTCCCGATGGGCCCAGGGATGATGATCAGCAGTGGCAGGATGGGATGGTCCCAGATGGGTCCCAGTTGTGCCACTCGTGCCAGCAAGCAAGGGAGCAGTTTCCTTCCAGTTGGGTTCCAATTGGGTCCCAGTTGCACCACTCATGCCAGCAAGCAAGGGAGCAGCTGGGTTCCAGTTTGGTACCAGTTGGGTCCCAGCTGTGCCATTCATATCAACAAGCAGAGCTGGGCCCCGAAACCAGGAGCGTGAGGATGTTTAGGGTTTTGCTCCCTAAAGGGCTAAAAAGTCTAATTAACGCTCTCTGTGTTTACCGTGTGCCCCAGCCGCACGGTTGGGTGAGGGCTGTCTCATCCCGCCCCAGGGCACCCATAGCCCCTGGTCCAGCCTCAGACCCCCAGCTTCCACGTCCTGAGGGGCATCGCCTCGCCCTGCCTGCCCGAGGGGGCTCAGTGTCCCTTTTGGGTGGGAAGGCAACTTTTCTGGTGCACAGACACCTGCTGGCCAAGTCCACCACTCTGCCCTTCTGCCTTCTTCAGGGTTTTCTGCCCTGTTGCCACCCCGTGCCCGGTTTGTGCTGCCCCCAAGGCAGAGCTATCCCCAGGGGCTTGCCCAAAAATACAGCAGGGCCCATGAGGGCACACGCTCCTCCTGCCCCATGCCCAGTGCCACCCGGTCCCCAACAATCCTCCTTCGTGCCTCTGCCTTTATCCCTGCCCCGCGCTGGATGGGAATGAACTTTTCCATGTAGTTAGTTTTTTAAACATTAATTGAGCAGTTTTAAAATGACTTTGGCCATCGGGAGCCGCAGCACAGCCTGTCCCCTTGCCCAGTTTATTTTCTGGTGGCCCAAGTGTTGCAGCTGCCAGTGATGAGTGAGGGTGGAGAAGCTGGGAGAAGGGCAAAAAGGAGGGGAAAAGAAGAGAAAATCTCCCTGTCACCCGTCCTGTCTGGGGGTCGCTCCTGATGGTCACTGGGGTGCTGCAACCTCCCTTCTCCTTGGCAGGGGCAAGCACGGCGTCGGGCGCATCGATATCGTGGAGAACCGCTTCATCGGGATGAAGTCCAGAGGTGAGCAGCCACCCACTGGTGGTGCCGTCCCTGCCCTGAAAACAGCCAAAAAAAAGGGAAAAACCTGGGGGTGGGATGTGGCGGGTGCTCCGTGTTATAAATGAATCCAAGCCCCAAAACAGGATTCCCATTATAGTTTCCAATTTATTGAATAGAAACAAGCAAACAGCGCCGGCCAACAGCGCTGGGTGCGCCGGGAGTCTCAAGACGCACCCAGCGCTGTTGGCCGGCGCTGTTTGCTTGTTTCTATTCAATAAATTGGAAACTATAATGGGAATCCTGTTTTGGGGCTTGGATTCATTTATAACATCCGCATGGCATCACCAGCTCCCCATCAGCTGTTGACCGAGATTTCTCATCGCTCTGACAAAGGCAGCTGCCGGTGCCACTGTTTGCGCCAGCCCTGGGGTCCCAGAGCCACCAGAGACCCCAGGTCTTGGGTGAGACCTGTCTCCAGTGGGAAAAACACCCGGCGGTGGGCTTGGGTGGCGGGATGCTCACGGGAGATCCTGGAGGTGCAGGGCTCTCTGGTACAGGTACAAAGCGCAGGAGGCCGATTCAAGTCACTGAGGGTTTTTTAAAGCCAATTCTTTGATTTAGTTGCGCGTTTTTGAGGCTGTAACTCCCAGTATTGATCATCCATTAGGATCAGCCTCAGTGGAAATCTCCGGGGCCAGCGACCTGCCCTGTGCAGAACTCAATTGTCATCATTTCCATCCCCTTGCCCCTGCTCTTTTGTTTTAAATCTCGTTAATACCTAATGAGACACTCCCTTTCTTGAACTTGCCCTCTGCGCAGAACGTCAGCAAATATTTTGATAAGGCTCAGCCCGCGGTCTCCTTACCCACCGCAGGGCACCGGCTCCTTTGAAGGAGCATCAGCCACGAGAGGTGAGAAACAAAACCCCAAATCATTTGAGTTTTGAATAATAAAATTAAAACCGAAAGAAGGAAAAAAAAAAAAACCCAACCCCAAACCGCAGATGCCAGCCTGCACATTTGCATGCAGGATGCTGAGTAATTTGTCAAAATCTATTTTTTTTTTTTTTTAAGAGCCGCTGACACGCTCTAGTGACCCTTCCAGCATTTAATAATTTCTCTAAACCCCATTTAACTGTCATGCCTGTCTCCTGCCTGACATTGCCAAGCGATCGCTGCCGTGTTTGTGTGCCAGCGGACGCGGGAGGACCGGGCTTTCTGGGGACGGCGGGGATGCGAGCGCCTCTGGGGACGAGACCTTGGTGGTGGGTTTGGTCCCTCGCTTTGAGCAGGATCCTGCCCCCAGTTTTGGTCCTTGGGATCAGCAGAAACCTCTCTGAGCGGGTTCATGAGAGGCAGGAGAGACGGACAGCTGGGACGGGAGGAGGCTGGAGCAGGAGGGTGCTGCTGGTACCTGTCTCCCTCCAGGGTTTTGGGGTGCAGGGCAGCTTGGGGTGGCCCCACCGCCGCTCTGCAGCAGCATTTTGGACCCCAAATAGTGTTTGGGTCAACGGGGTGGGAGACGAGACCTGGGCTGGCAGGTGGGAGGAGATCATCCCTTAAACGCTGCACTGTGTAGCTCCCATCACCTCAGGGCTCCACGGGGCAGCACAGGGATCCCCTCTCCCCAGGGACCCCCGCTCCACAGGGGAAACTGAGGCACAGGCAGTCAGCAGCACAGCCAGAGCCCTGTACAGCCACGGAGGTGGTGGTGAAGGCTCCTGCCAGGTGCCTCCTCTCCCTCACCTGGACCTGGGGAGTTGGGGAAGAGGAAAAATTCATTTACATTGATTTTTACTAAGCTCCTAATTGAACTTCGTTAAGGCCTAATGGGCGAGGGGCGAGCTGAGCCTACCCGCGCCAGCCTTTTAAGCCCTATTAACTCGGTTTTGCCGTATTTGTTTTAGTGGGAGGAGGGTGGGTAATTATGGGGTGCCGGGGAGCAGCGCTGCAGCCGGCCGGGGGCTCTTGGCTGAGAGCAGGAGCCCGGCCCTGCCTCTCCCGCCTTTTCACATCCTCATTATCAAATTATCTTTTTAACTCCGAAGGGGGGCCAATTAAGTGAAGTAAATGAAATCAGCGGGGAGGAAGCGGAAAGGAGGGGACGGCTGCTGCCAAAAGAGCTGAGCACTGCCTTCGGCTGGGGCTTTTCCTCCCCTCGGCGCTCTCCTTCCTTTTCCCTTTTCCTCCCCTCCATGCGCTGAGCTCACAGAGAAGGAAAGTGGAAAACCCCTTCCCTGTGACAAGCCCATGCCAGGCTGTGCTCAGCCTCAAAAATTTGGGCAGCGTCTTCCCATGGGCACCATCACCCTCCCCTTCCCCTCGGGAAGCCGCCGCGTCCCGTCCTGTCCCACCGATGCCGTCGGGAGTGACAGCCCGTACTCAGCACAGCGAAATTGCTCGGATGGAGGTAAACTGACAGCCGAGGTTACAAATTAGAAAATTTTAAGCAGCGGCAGCTGTCTCCTCGGCTGCCCCCCTCCATGTCCCCCCCTTCCCCAGGGGTAATTACGGGGTGATTGAAGCTTTGCCGGGCTGCAGCGCTGACACCTCTGTCTTTTTCCTGTAAACATGGGGAGATGAAAATAGACACTTGGAGACGCTGCAAGTGTCACTTTGAAGGTGTCTCTTGTCTCCTCGGCGGCGAGGCTGGGAGCGTGGCTGTCAGCTCCCCTCCGCCCCGCCTGTCACGCGCCGGCTCCTGGTCCTCCAGCATCGGGTCGGATGGGACAGGCAGGGGTGCAGGCAGCCAGGTAGGAGGTGGGCACTGAGACACAGACCTCTGGTCAGCCGATATTGGCTTTAACATCTCCTAAGGGGAAGGAGAGGGAGGATTCATTGTGTTGGCTTTGTGCTTGGGGGCTGGAGGGGTCACACAGCCCCTCTGTGCCCCTGTGCCACGGCCGTGTCTGTGGGGATGGCTGGTTTTTGGTGTTAACTCGGCTGTCTGCTCCCACAGCCCTGTGGGGATGGGTGCTCGGTGAGCACCCTGTGACCTGACCTCGCGGACTGGGCTGCGTCGTCACTGGGGTGGCCTGAGAGGAGGGGGTGGCTCTGCCTTGGGACGGAGAGCATGTCTGTAGGATCGTGCTGAGATCACGGACCTTGATAGGGGTGAGGTTTGATGGAAGTGGCTTGGGCTGCCGTGGTAGGTAGGGCTTCAGCTGTGTTCGTAGGACCTGTGGCCATCCCGGGATAGGACACACTTGAGCTCGTGCTGTTCCTCAGGGGCACAGAGCAGGCAGAGCACGGTGTGGGCTTGAACCCCCTTGGCATCCCCGTGGGCTCTCCTCACCTCTTCTTGGGGCTGGTTGGGGACACATCCCCTTCAGCGGGGACGGTTTCCTATGGGGTTTCTTTGTGTGCTGGCAAAACCCAACATGTGGGCGCCCTTTGTCCTTCCCGTGGCTGTGCCATAGCTCGGGGGCCTGGCTTTGGGAGGGGACCATCCCTAGGAGATGGTGGGCAGGGGACAGGGATGTACTGGTGGAGCAGCCCTGGCCATGGGCAGGTTACAGCCATGCCCACCGGCCACATGTTCGCTGCCGGACCAGCTCCCCGGCTTTCCACCCACATCTGACCTGGAGCGGAGCATGGCATGGCCACCTTCGTATTTAAACACCAAGCAAACACGTTATGCAGCAAATGAGCCCCGAGCTGCTGGAACAAAGGGAGCAGCTCGCCCATGGCTTTAGCCCCCATCATCGAAATAATTAAGCATCCTTCCATCTCCAGGCCTCATGCAAAGGGGGGCCCTGCCAGCCCCAAATGAGGTTGCCCTCCCAGCCCCCAGGTAGCCCTATTGCTTCGCAGCGGACGCGCCGGGCTCTTTCTCACCAGCCGAGGGGAGAGGAGGGTATTTCAGGCCCTCAGCTCCCCGTGCCTGTGCCCCGCGTCGTTCCTTTAATTACAGGTTTTCAGCCGCAGACCGTTGGGCACGGATCGGCGGGGGGATCGGTTCCCAAACCCTGTCATTTAGCCTCGTCAGAGTGCCTCTTCAAAGAGGGGAATCTAGAAATTTTCTCCGCAAGGTGCGGAGTGGACTGTCTCGGCCCCAGCATGAATATAATGACAGATGCATTTTACGGCAAGCTGGGACTGAATGCGCTCGACCACAGCTCTTTCTGTCAGCCAAGTCATTATTTTTTGTCATTTGCTGACAGTTTTGGTCTCATTCGTTTCTCTCTCTTTTTCTGCTTTTCCCCCTGCCTGGAAAAATGGCTAGGTATCTATGAGACCCCAGCGGGAACGATCCTATACCATGCGCATTTAGATATCGAGGCCTGTACCATGGACCGGGAAGTACGGAAAATCAAGCAGGGGCTCGCCTTGAAATTCTCCGAGCTGGTGTACAACGGTACGTACGGTCCTTCAGCCCGGCCCTGCCGTCACAGCATCCTCATCCTCCTCTTCCTCCGCTGCTACCGGAGGCTGCGGGACCTGCTGGTACTCAGGACTGTAAAATTCAGGTGTTGGTTTTGAAGGCTGTTCGTGGAGGAAAAGCTGGGTTTGCTTGTGCTGAGGGCTGAGCTGGACCCCACAGCCTGCACTGGGAGGTGATGCCGCCTTCCACGAGGGCTTGCTGGTGGAGGATGCTCCCAGCATCTCTCCCAGCCCAGTGCCACCGCTTTGTCCCATCCAACACACTGAGATGGCTCCCAGGCTATAATTCACCATCCCTTTGCCCCCGCCGACATTGCCTTTCCCCAGCTCTCCCCTCCGTCTCTCCGCCCGCTGCCCGCAGCACACCAGGGTAGGGGATGCACAAGCACCCAAACTCCCGGCACAGCCGTCCCCGGCGGGGGGAAGCGTAAGGGTGCGTGGCATGGGGTGGCTCTCCAGGAGATGTGGCCCTGGCTGCCGGGGTCCAGGGGGCTGCGGGAGGGGACAGGAGGGTCCTGGCCGTGCTATGCGTTGTGCAGCCCACACAGGGGCACTGCCGGTTGTGGCTTGGCCGGGGGCTGCTGGAGGGGCTTCCAGTATCTCCCAGCACAGCACGCTAAGGGACCAGGGGACGCTGGCTTGCACCTGCAATTAGGGACAGAAATGGAGCCCCTTGCCCTTCCTCCTGCAATACACCTGACGGCTCCAGCTTGGGTCTGCTCAGCCACCCGCGTGGGCTGAGTTTGAGGGGTCTCAGCTCAGTCCCCCTGCGCTGCTGGGGTGGGTGCTGCAGGGAACAGCCCACTGCAGGCTGCGAGGCTGCCACGAATGTCACCCCGGGAGGGGACGTCAGTGCTGCCCCGGGATCTGCTCCACAGATCACCCCTGACTCGGTTGCAGGTGCTGAGTTTAAGGAAGCAGGATTAGCCTGAAATGCCATAGGCAGGCTCCAAACCTCGCTGCCCGCTCCTGGGAGCCCCGTGTGTCCCCGTGCCCCGGCTCTCCCTCTGTCCCCTGCCCAGTTCAGAGCTGACATCCCCACACTGGGGAGATTTCCTGCCCCTTGGCCAAACAACGCTTTTGTCTTTCATATTGCCTGATTTCTCAGCCTCCCAGTTCCTCCTCCCATCACTTTTCAGGCATTGCTCTCTAACCATAAAGGCTGGGATAATTCCCATGGGATCTTCCATGGGAAGATCCCCTGGAAATAACCTGACTCCGGGAGCTCAGGCTTTGGGCAGCAGCTGGGTCAGGCTGTCTTCTCCCCCAGTTTTCGATACCTGTGCTCACCCCCAGCACCTTCCCCTCTGAGGACGTTCCTTCCCGCGGCTTCCTCGGTGACTGGCATTTGATGCCAGAGCTTAAAATGTATTTCAGGGCCCCGGCGGGGCGAGGGCTTCTGTGGCCACAGAAATCTCAGTTCCCTTCCCCTTGAATCACAGCCCTTGCCTTAACTCCCTCTCTGATGCCACTCCTGCCTCTTGCTGCTTTTATTAGACTTTGTTCTGGGCTGCCTTTATTTTGACTCTTTTTTTCAGTTTAAGCGTAAACCTGTTTGTTTATTTCTAACCACTCCCTTGTTGCAAAGCCACCGGATTAAAGAGCTGCTCGGGGAATCGTGACTTCACCTCTCCCATCTCTGCCAGGCGAAGGCTGCTCTTTCCCTGGCTCCGGATGCTGAATCCCTGGGGATTTTCAGCCTGGCCCTGGGTTTTCCTGGCAGCCGAACTCAAGGAACAACCCCAACAGGGTGCAAACAGCACCCGTGGGTCCCCATGCCGGAGGCCAGGCTTTCAGGCTCACCTTCCTTTAACACCTCATCATTACGATGGGTTCCTGATTTTGGGAGAATTAGTGTTTATCTTCCCCTGTTCCCATTGATCCCATTGTGGACAGGTGGCTTTGAAGCCAGCTCCCGTCCCGGCAGGTACGGCCAGGTGCGGAAAAGCCATTGTCCCCCTGCCCGCGCCGGGATTAGGGCAGGATGAGGGTTACAAGGCGGGACGGTCACTGAGGGGGGAACGCTTCGGGGGGAATATGTCTGCGGTGGGGGGCGAGGAGGGGAGGATGCTTCCTCACACCTGGGGCTGTTGGAGTCAGGATTGAAGTAGCTGGTTATTGTTTTAATGTGTCTTGGGTTTTGTTTTTTACTGGGATGCAACAGCCCTACATCAACGCTGATGTTTGAAGCGTTGTGCCTGGGGGGCAGTTACCAAAAAGAGGGGTACGTTTGCCCAGAGCCGGGGTCCCTGCCTGCATGGCAGTGCTGATTGCAGGTAATCACAGATCACAGAATGGCTTGGGTTGGAAGGGACTTTAAAGACCATCCTGTTCCAACCCCCTGCCCTGGGCAGGGACACCTTCCACCAGACCAGGTCACCAAAAGCCCCATCCACCCTGGCCTTGGACACTTCCTGGGATGAGGCATCCACAGCTTCTCTGGGAAACCTGTGCCAGTGCCTTACCACCCTCATAACGAAGAATTTCTTCCTTGTATCTCATCTAAATCTACCCTTTTCCAGCTTACAGCCATTACCCCTTGTCCTATCAGTGCATGCCCTTGTCCCTCTCCAGGGAAGGGCTCCCAAAGCCCAGGCTATGCCGCAGTGGGGTGGCCGAGAGGGTCTGGCTCAGGGATGATGGTTTTGGTGCCGGGAGGCCGCGGGGCTTTGATGCCGTCCTTCAGAGCAGGGCTCCACCGACCCCGAGGACAGGGCTGCAGGATCTGGCCCCCCCTCCAAACAACAGAAGAAATTGTTTGTTGCTTTAATGGCTTCAGCCTGGAGCCCAGCTGGGAAGGGAAAGGTGAGAGGGCACCGGTGTGCGAGCGGAGTGGAGGGCGATGGAGAGATAAAACCTGGGGATGACCGGAGGGCGGTGAATGGGCTCTTTCTCTCTCCACCTCTGTCTCCCTCTCCATCTCCCAGGCTTTATTCCAGGGCTCCCCGGCTAATTACCCCGCTTAGGGACAGGAGGGGGCACGGGGGCCACGACCCCTCCTGCGGTGGCCTTGGTGGATGGCGATGCCAACAGCTGTTCCCGCAGGATGGATTTTGGGGGGCTGCAGCACAACTGCGCGTCACCCCAACGCCTAGCCCTGGGCTTCAGCCTGGCTACTGGGGAGCTGGGGTGCCGGGGGACGAGGCGCTTGCTGTGGTGGTGGTCAGATGGAGCTTTGGGTGGGTGCCGGCACGTCTATGCCCCGCTGCGCAGCCGGATACAGCCCTGGGGCTAGCCCCCCGCTGCATTACCTGGTGGGAGCACTCTGCTCTGCATCCCACTGGGATGGGACATGGGAGTGGGATGGAGGGGTCGCCCAGCTATGACCCCCCTCACAAGGGGTGTTTTCCCTTCCCAAGGCTGGCCGGGGCAAAGCATTGCTGCAGGGGCTGCATCCCCCCAGCAGAACCCACAGACAGGGTTGACCCTTTGGAGCTGATCCTCACCCTATCTGTCCCAGGGGAGAGCAGCTTGTCCCCATCCCAGGGGGCTGGGAGCTGGTCCACCCCCACGCTCTGTGTCCGTCTGTCTGTCTCCACCTTACCTTCCCAAGATGTTGGTTTTTGAGTGGCAGTTTCATAATAACTTTTAATTTCTGTGAGGACCCCACACCCAGCGGGGCTGGAAGGAGAATGGCCCCTCTGCCTCTTCTCCATCAACCAGTTCCAGAATCCTCTCCTGGGTGGGAACACAGGGGCCACCAAGGCGAAGGGGCACATGTGGAATCTCTGTCCCTCGGAACTGAACCCGGGTGTCCCAGCACCTCATTTCCCTGTCCCAGACCTGTGACCGCATCCCTTCCCTTGAAAATTCCCCAGGGTCTGCTTTGCGGGATGTAGCTTGGGGGGACCACCCTGCACGGGCACCCCGGCCTCCCCCGTGCCCCTGCTGACGCTGCCTCCTGCCCGCAGGCTTCTGGCACAGCCCGGAGTGCGAGTTCGTCCGGCACTGCATCGAGCACTCGCAGGAGGTGGTGGTGGGCACTGTGCGCCTCTCTGTCTTCAAGGGCCAGGTCTACATCCTGGGCAGGGAGTCTCCGCGGTCGCTGTACAACGAGGAGCTGGTGAGGTGAGCGGGGGTCAGGGGGATGGGGTAGGTGGGGGTGGTGGCAGTGAGCATCCCACTCCATGCCATCCCATCTTCCTCCATCCAACTCCATCCCATCCCATCTCGCTCCATCCCACTCTGTCCTGTCCCATCCCACCCTATCCTACTCCATCCTACCCTATCCCACTCCAATCCCATCCCATCCCGCTCCATCCCACCCTATCCCATCCCTTCCCATCCTTGGTGACAGCAGGGACGGTGTCCTCTCAGCCGAAGCACGAGCCATGTTTTCAAGTCAATATTATTTTTCTTCCTCTAGCTTTTTCCTTTTCTCCACGTTGTTTTCTCTGTCGCTCGCTCCCCCCTAGCCCTCCCTCAACCCCTTTCAATCTCTCTAAACACTTTATAAGCCATAAATACACCCGAATGAGTTTAGATCAGTCGGAGTAAATGTCAAATTATCTTCTCTCTTTCTCTTCTCTGGCTTTTTTCCCCCCCTTCCCTCCCCCTCAAAATCAACAGCTCCTAATAATCCGTCCCAACCCTTCATTATGCTTCGTGCTCTCACTTGGAGAGATTAAATGAATGAAGTATTAAAAAAAAAAAAATTAAAAAAAGAGGGAAGAAAAAAAAGGAGGATGGAGGGGGGTGGGACGGAGGAAAAAGAGAGAGGGAGAGAAAAGCAGGGGCACTTATTCTCCCTGCGTCTCCAACCATTTTCCTTTTCTTTTTGATTTCTACATCGCTGGTTTGAAAGCCTTTGAGTGACGGCGTCACAGGAACCCAAGAGAAAGCTGTGAGAGGCAGAGCTGTGTGGAAATGCCTCTGCACAGTAGGTAGAAAGTAACGTAATTATAGAGCAGGTCAGAACCACTCGAATGAGCAAAAATAAAAGCACAGAGGTTTTTCTGTAGCCCGTCAGGGGAGGTAAAATCGTTGTAAACTCTTTCTTTTCTTTTTTTTTCCTTCTTTTTTCCCCACCTCGCTTCCTCCTTTAAGGTTTGCGGTTTCTGGGAAATGAGCCGTGTGTTTTGGGGATGTAGGAAACCATTGGAGTTGGGATTCGGTGGGTGGCTGCTGCCTTTGGGGAGGGGGATTTGCTTGGTCCTGTACCGGGGCACCGTGGCCATAAACCCCAGCACTGGGGTGTCCTCTGCTGCCCTGCCCAGGGACACGTTCCTCTGCCTGGCACGGGACAGCCATCCCCAGGGGACAGCTCCGGGACACGGCGAGCACCCCTGCTTTGAGGCAGGAGTGCAGGGAGGAAGGGTGATGATGCACACCAGGGACCATGGAGGGAAATTTGGGGCTGTGCCCCTAGCAGAGCCTAGGGAGCTCAGGGATGGCCGTCGGGGTGGCCCTGTGGCTCTGCTGCTCCCCAGGCCACGTGTCCCTTCTACGGGGGCTGGTGGAGACCCCCACAGCGCCTGGCACCGGCCCAGGGGAGCAGCCGGTTCCGGGTCACCCACACCCTCTCCCTTCCCAAAGGGCAGCACCGGGGACCCCCAACCCCAGTGACAGCGCTTTTCTCTCCGCAGCATGGACGTGCAAGGGGACTATGAGCCCGCCGATGCCACTGGCTTCATCAACATCAACGCACTGAGGTCTGCAGGGTCTGGGCGGGACCCTGTCCACGGGGGGGGAAAAAACCCCAGCCCAGGTTCTGGGGGTGCGCCGAGGCCTCTCCCCGAGCCCCCACCCCCCAGCCCAACCCCAGCCTAATTACAGCCTTCCCCAGCGCAGCCGGCCGCGTTATTTTACTTATTTCTCAGACACTGCCATGCTCCCCTCCCCAGCTCCAGCGCTGTAAAACACGCCGCATTTACATAATGGGCTCTTAATTTTTCCATTGCCTGTTAACTGCTTTGTTCTCCCCGATCCGCCGTGTCCCCCCACCCCTCTAAGATAAATTAATTACATTATCTCGTGGAAAAAAAAAAATATAATTAAACTGTACAGGCCTTAACAAATGCCTGCTCTTCACGCCCCCTCATTTTGCTTAAATTAATTGAAAGGAAATGTGTGTTATTACTGTTAATTTACAATTAATTTTTTTTTTTTAAATCCGGTTTCCAGGCTGAAGGAATATCATCGTCTCTAGAGCAAGGTCATCGTAAGGCAGGATGAATGGCAATCAATCGCACGCGAGCCTCCCCGCTCCCCTTTCTAATTTCTCTAAGAACTAGCACTAATTGTGGTGGTAATTTGTAATTGTAACTCGTCTCCCTGGAGTCACGGCAGAGGTGATGGCTTTGTTACCGGGCGGCAAGAGAAATGCAATCATTAAAAAAAAAAAAAAAAAGTGGTCGGCCGAAGGAGAAGTGGGGAAAGAAATAAAAACCCAGCCACGCGCTGGGTCCGCTCATTGAGAGCTGGGCTTTATTCCTGCCTTGTTTGTTTGCTCTTCTGGCCCAGCGCTTCCCCGAGCCGGGCTTTGTGAAATTTGTAATGGATTAAGTGCCTCTGAAGGACGTGGGGGGGTTTGTCGGTACCTCGCTGTGAAGGTGGGGAGCAGAGGACATCGCCCCGCGTGGTGCTGGTCCAGAGGGGCGAGCTGGGTGGCGGGGATGGGTTAAGGGGGTCTGAGCCTTCCTCCTTTGTCTTCATCTCAGTGCATTTTAAGAGCAGAGTTGGGGCTTATTGAAAAGGAAAAAATGGGAAGCATCCCCCGATGGCATTGCAGGAGGCGAGGAGGAGAGGCCAGGCAGCACGTTTCTCTCCCCTCGTGCCCGGGTGGGGTGCAGGTGCCTCCGGCTCTGGGGCTCAGGCTGCAGCGTTCAGCTGGGATGCAGGGAGACCTGCTCCGAAACGACGGTGCAAGCAGCAGGAGGAAGGAAAGAAAACATTTTCTAACCCATGCGAATACCTGGGATGCGCTGCTGCTCTGCACCACTGAGGATGGAGAAGGACCCAGTTTGGGGTGTCCCCAGGTTGGGAGATGCTCTCCAGGGCTGGGAGCGATGGTCCCATGGGTGCTGCATCCCGTGGTGCCCGGCACAGCCACGGGGCACTGGGAAGCCGTATCCTGGTGCCAGAGATGTGCCGCTTCCCCACACATTTGGGGAGCAAAAGCAAAGCTGCCACCAAACAGGGGAGTGGTTTAGCACCCCTGGGGGGCCGGCCAGGCCCGGTGGCCATTTGGGGATGTCCAGACGTGCCCTGCCCGCTCAGCTGCCGAGCCAGTGAGCATGACAAGCTCTGACATCACAGCTGGGAAAATAACATGTTATTTTCCCAGCTTGGATGTGACTTTCCCTGCTATTACTGGCAGCGACCATCTTGGGAGGAGAAAGCAGCGGAGGGTTGTCAGGCGAGGGAAGAGAAATGGTTTTCTGGGCTGGTGGAGCCTGTCCGACCCCTGTGGGGTGCGGGGAGGGGGGATGCTGAGCAGGGCGGCCCCGTTCCCTACGTCCCATAGCTTTCAGCAGCAAGTCTACGCTGAAAGTGCAGCTTCACATGGGGGTCCCATGTGAGCAGCGTCCCAGACCCCCGCAGCGATGGTGTTCAGTGGGGGTGGGCTGCTGAGCCCACCCTGGCGCAGGTGCCTCCAGGTCAAGCCCACAGTAGCCCCCTCCCGGGTTGGGGAAAGGGCTTGAAACCTCGTCAGGAACCATTTCCTGGGGAGGATCATCCAAAAAGCAAGATGGGAGCGGAGCTGCGGCCCTCCCACACGCCAGGAAGGATGCTGTGCTGGCCCGCGGGACAAGGGGCAGCCCTGGAAGCTGTGAGCATCACCTGCCCGCCTGTCCTCAGCAGCAACATGGCTCAGCCATGGCAGAGGTCTCCGCTGGCAAAGTGGGGCTTGGGAGAAACTGGTGCAATGAGGAGCTGATGTCTTTTTGGGGGGAAAAAAAACCAAACAAACAAAAAGTGTGACAGCAGATGTTCCTTGTGCCCAAATGCTTGAGAAATGGTGGGTGCGCTCATGGAGGGCTCATGGGGTCGGATGGGCCCCTCTCCTGGGGGATGCTTAAATCATCACCTGGAAAAAGCCATTTCACTCCGAAGCCTTGAATTTCCTCCTGCACTCGTGCTGCAGTACTTTGGAGCCTGGATTCATGCGTACCCATGGTTGCCCATGCATCGCCGCACCGGCTGGGGTGTGCAATGGGATTTTTGGCTGAGGGTAGGGGATGCAGCTTGGGCAGCGCGGGGGTGGCCATGGCGTGGTCGGCCTTGGAGGAGGAGAGTGCGTTGGCTTCCAACTGGGCTGATAGCACATCGTGCTGCTAAAGCAGAGCTCGGTAGATTTGCAAAGCCCAGTCAAACCCAGGGTGAGTCTTGCAGGAGAAAAAAACTCTTGAAAAGTGAGGTTGCAGGGTAGAGGAGACCCAGCAGATGCCTGCCCTTTCCACTCAGTGCAGCACTGGGGGCTGCAGTGACAGGATGCTTTGAGTCAAACACCACAGGTTTAATTACTTTACTACTTTAATTACCATCAGCCCTTCCAGTTCCCAGGATTTGGTGGTTTCCTGTTGCCCCCCTTGCAGTTTCCCAGGATCCTTCCGGCCCTGGTGTGTCTCAGGATGGCATTTCAGGGGCTGTCACTCCCAGCCTCATGTCGCAGCAGGAGGGGAGAGCAGTGGGTGAGCAGCACGGCGTGAGCACCTCCTAAACCACCTGGTAACTCCCTGGCAGGAGCATTTTGGGGATAACTTTTTGGGCTTTCAAGGTGGCACCCGGGTCATTGTTGAGCTTCAAAGCTCTTCCACGCATCCCCCCGAGGCATTGCCCATCGCTCAGGCTCCAGACTGCTCCAAGGCAGCCCCTGGTCACCCTGGATTTGGGGGTCCCTGGGGATGCCCTCGAGGAGCTGCACCCCCTCTTTGTGCTGTGGGGCTGCTCTGCCACCCTCCCGGGCTCCGGGGAAGGGCTTGTCCGGGGTCACCGCAATCGATATCTCATCTGCAGGCTCTCCTAGCGGAAGTGATGGTATATTGGAACATGGTAATGGGTCTTGTCTAGTGGAAAAGGCTAATCTTCCCCAGCTGCACAGGATCTCCGCAGGTGTCCTCCGGCTCTCCCCGCTGCCACCAGCCCTGCAGCCAGCCACGGAGCAGAGATGCTTCTTTAAAGCTGCAGCAGTTCAATTTATTGCCTGTCCGGATGAAGGAGAGCTGCCCCCAGCCCAGCCCCATGGGGTGCGGGGCCATGGCCAGGGCTTCCCGGTGAAGGATGGGCACCGGGGGTGGCAGCGCTGGTGGCTGTGGCAGCCCCACGTTCGCTGGTTCAAAGCAGAGGAGGTGACATGTCCTCCAGGCTAGCTCTCCCAGGGATGGCATTTCCCCAGGGAGAGGAGGAGGAGGAGGAGGATGTGGGGACGATGCCAGGAGGGACATGTACCCCTCAGAGTGCCACCTGCAAGCGTAGGTGGGAGATGAGCATGTGCCGCAGGGGAAAGCAGGAGGTTGGATCCTTGCTGCTCATTTGGCTTTTTTGGCAACACGCTTGCTGCCCGGTGGTGCTCACCATACGGGATCTGGCCTGTTTTGCCCATCCCTAGGGATTGCAAGCAGTGAGGTCTCCCCTTCCCCTGCCCGTTGTGCCCAGGGGGGCTTTGTGTGTGCCCGAGGGGTCCTGGTTGTAACAAGCTGACCAGGCAACGCTGGCTACCGCAGCCTGCTGCATCACTATGGCAAAATCAATTTTCCCCGTTTCTCTGGAGGTAGAGGTAATTACTGGGTTTAAGGTTTAATATGCACGCGGGTTTTAGCGCAAGCGTTGCCAAGAACAACTCAGAACAATGCGCAGGTTTTGGGCAACGTGTCCCAGGGGCTTGGATGGGGCCAGGCAGTGAGGAGCCCCCAGATGTGGTCTGCAAAATGGGGGGGGGGCAGGGGCTTAGGCCACCATCAGGTCCCACCAAGGTCGTGCCGAAATCCTGCTGTTCAGGGCAGGGACTGCTTCCTGCAAAAGACAGTGAGAATAGAATTGTGTTGAGAGAAAACTCCGGGGAGACAGAGCAGCTGCGGGGCCCCTGGGTTTTTGCTTAAACATTATTTTATTGCTTGGGGAAAGGGAGTAAAAGGGGCAATGTTTTGTAGAAGGGAAGCAGGGAATTTTTCTGTGGCTGTGCCCTGTGGGACTCTGTCTCCATCATGTCCCCTCCTGGAGCTCCATCTCCCACCTGAGGGGTGTGGGAGGGGACCCCAGCCCACCTCTCCCAAGGGAGGGGGCGAAAATCCTCTTGTGCCACCCAATATCCTGTAATCTGGGGCACACAGCGGTCCCTGGGTGCTGGTAACAGTCTGGCAGCACCAAGGATGGCGTTCCCCTGGCAGGGACACCACTACTGGTGATGCACTCAAGGGAAAACTCCATGGGAGACCCTACAATGAGCGTTCAGTCCCCATTTTCCTTCGGAGAGGTGGCTCTGAGCAGGTTCATGGGAGCACGCAGGTCGCAGGGCTGCAGCACGACACAACTATGAAGCGTTTCCATCTTTCCAAGGGAAAGCCTTCCCCCCGGTGAGGTTGGGAGTTGCCGGCCACGAGCTTCCCAGGCAAGGGGGAGACGGTCGCCTTTGTAAAGCCCTTAACAAGGTGGCTTTGTCTCCCCGGTTAACAAGAAGCTCCCTTGCTTCTTTCCTGGGAGTTTCCCAACGCTGGATCCCTGAAAGCCAGCTTTATGCTCTGGCCAGGGACGTGCTGCCGTGAGGCCGGCGGGGATCAGAGGGACACAGGGGCCCTTCTGCGCGCCCCTGACAAAAGGCTGCCCCGGGGGGACAGGGCGTCAAAGCTCAGCCGGCTGCGGGGGGGACCAGACAAGGGACCCACAGAGGAGGCTGCGGTGCGAGCCCACCGTCCATCTGGTCACTCGATCGCGGCGGGCAGCGACCCGGCGATGCTCGGGGAGGGCCAGGGGCGTCCTTCTGCTCCGTCCCCCCCAGAGAGGGGGCAGGGGAAGAGACAGGTAGGTTTTGTTGGCTGCAGGTAACCAGATCCGTGGCTGTTTGTGCCTTCCTGCCCTCTCCTCCGGCTTCAGCGGGGGGTGAGAGGCGGGAGGTGGGAGTGAGGAGCTGAGGGCCGGAAACAGAGACCTCTGTTTGGGAGGAACGCTCCCCCTCGGCTGGGTGGAAATGGCTTTGGAGAAAGCCTCGGGGTGTCTCTGCTCAAGCACTCTACAGCCCCCCAGCTGGAGCAGGGCAGGAGGGACCACTCGGGAGCGATGCTCGGCTACAAGGAGCATCCCAGTCACAGCAGAGGCATCGCCCATCTTTGCGTCAGTGTCCAAGCTGCCCTCTACCACCTCCTCTTCCTTCCCCAGAGGCTCTGCCAGTGTCAGCTCAGTTTGGGAGCTCTTACCGTTCCCTCATCCCACCAGCAAGTGCTCAGTCTTGCCTCCCCCACTCCAGCCATCTGCCTCCGAGCCCCCCCCAGATTTACTGTCATGCGTTAAACCCCAGGCTCAGCGCCAGGGTCAGCGTGTCACAGGAGCCCCTCATCGATTTGTTTTACCTCCCCTTGGCAAAAGCACTTTGGCCCCAGCCCCCTTGACGGCATAAGGGGCTTCCCGAGGCCCCCAACTCTCCCCTTGCCCATCCTGGACCCCATGGGTGCGGGGCAGCGGGTGGCCAGCTGAGCCGCTGATCTCCTGACCCCCTCGGGGCACCTAATATGTCTCCCTGGTTTATATGGATCAATATTTCCGCAAATTTCCCCCTGGACAGGGGGTCCCGCTTGTTTGCATGGCCCCACGGCTGGTTTAGTGCTTGGCGGGGCTGGGTCCCCACTGGGAGGGGAGGGAGACCCCAAACCAGGGCTGCCAGCTGAGACTGGGAGTGTTTGGGGTCTCCTCCTTCCACCAAATGTTTGTGTGTGCCGAGCTCTGTGCTGGGGCACAATGGCCAAGGTGCCTTTGGGTCCAAAACCCAGGAAGCTGGGGTGGCTTCAGCCCTTGAGCCCCACCACCCAGCAGGCGTGGGGCTGCTGTGGGCAGTGGGGTGGCAGTGGGTGGGGGTACAGGGTGTTCACTGGGCTCTGGGTCATCGGCAGAGGAACCGAGGGATGCTGAGGTCTGCGAGCAGGTGGCTGGAGGGAAAGCGTTCGGTGGGGTCTGCTTCCGGGCTTTTTAGGGATTTTTGAGCTGGTTTATTTGGTGCTGAGGGTGTTTTTACAGGAGCTTGGAAGCAAAGGTAAAAGATGAACATTGGTTCGGTAAGCCCAAGCAGTGGGATGCCAAGAGATGCGGCTGGGACGGCAACCCCCAGCCCTTCCCAGCGCACCAGGTGATGCCCAGGGCATGGTCTTACAGCCTGGGTAAGGGAATTGAGGCAGAGAAGATGGGGATGACCCTCCAACACCATGCAGGATGCAACCTCCCCTGCTGAAGACCATGCCTCCAAAACCCCTCCTGTGCCCCCAAATTCATCCCACAGCATCGCCCCCAGCCCCGCCACCGCTGCGCCCATGGGTCCCCGTGCCAGCGGCCGGGGCAGATGCATGGCAGCACGGGCGGCTGGAGGAGAAAGCAGGGGCTCTTGCCAACTCTGCCTTTTGCTTTCAGCCTCGCCCTCTCGCTATTTATTGGTGACTTTTGTCCTTGGCCAGCTTAGCGGCTGAAAGGGGCTGTATTATATCACACGTAGGCAGCTCCTGGGGGGAGAGGGCCGCGCTTTTTGCCGGAACAAAGCACGGGTTGGCTAATTCCCCTCTCCTCCCGCGGCACCCGGGTCCCATCTGGTTGACACAGTTCGCTCCAGTGTCTCCTGCTATTAAGCCCCCACTTGCCTGCTTGAATCGCTCACGCTCCCCCCGCCACCGTACCCTCGGTCCCTTTTTCTTGCTTTATTTTTCATTTTCCCCAAAGCCGGGCAGAACTTGCTCCGTGGAGTGAGTCAGATGTGTGCGAAGCAAACCAATAAAACCTAATGCATCCCCCTCTTTGTCTGCTGGCCTCTCCAGTGCCTCACATTTTCCACTCAGAAAGCCACTTAAAACACATCAGCAACAATCCCTCACAAAACAGCCACTTGTTGGCTAATTGTGCCGAGGACCCGCGCACACCGCACTGCGCTTTCCTGTCGAGGAGGGTCTAATGCTGCCGGGGGCTGGGGCGGAGGGTGATGGGGACCCTTAGCATCCACCAGGATTGGCCCCAGGGGGTCAGCTGCTCCCCAGGGTTTGGTGGGGCAGGGATGTGGGATGGGGACGTTTCTGTTCCCCGTGGCCTCGGGTAGGTCAGGATCGGATGGAGAGGATGGTCACAGAGCCGGGAGTGGGGCTCAGCTCAGGATCTGCCTTTGGAGTGGGATGGAAGAGGAGATGGACCCAGCAGAGCTGCCTGGAGCTCTCTGTCCTACCTGCTAGGCACGCTGCGGCTGGGATGGGAGCTCAGGAAGAAGATGAGGAGGGTGCTGGGACCTCGCCAGGACAGTGACTTTTGGCTCGGTGCCTGTGATTCCAGGGTGATGGCTCTGTGTCTGAAGGCTGAGAAGAGCTGGCTGCCCTGCGCTGATGGGAGAGAGCTACTCTCTTGCAGCTTGGAAGGGTGCCGGTGGGTTTCACCGGAGGGGATGGAGACCCAGACACACGTTGGAGGGCAGATAGGATGAATGCGAGAGATGCTCCATGCTGGGATGGAGGCAGAGGGGCTTAGACCTTTACCTAACACACAAGCATCCAAAAATCCCTCCCCAGGGATCCTCTGGGCCCTTTGGGATGAGGGAGAAGTGATCAGCAGGTGGTTAACCTCCCCCTTTGCATCCCGGGGGTGAGAGCATCCCTCTGCCCACCCCTCTGCTGCAGCATGCCCAGCCTTCCCCCCGCAGCAGAGCACGTGGAGTAGCTGCAGTTATTTTTCCGCAGAAAAACTCCTGCATCTTTTCCTGCTGCCACCTCCGGCACCCCGGGGAGCAGGACTGGAGCTGCATGTAGTCAAGGCAGCCTGGTCATGGAGGAGGACCGTCACACCATTTAGCTTAAAATTGTCTAATCCTACCCTGGTTTGGGGGCTGATTTGAGGAGGTTCGATGCCAGAGCCAGCAGCCAGCGGTAGCGGGAGGCTCCTGGCGGGCGCTGTGCCGGGCAGGCAGCCCAGAGCCCTCCCGGCGGGCGTTGTGCCGCAGAGCACACCTGCCCGCGCTCACCTGCCCACGCTCACCTGCCCGCTTAAATGTCACACGGGCAGAGCAACATGGGCAACTCGGTCGGAACGGAGGTCCGGCTTTTTGGCTTTTCCCACAGGGAGCCGCGTTGCTGCCTGCTCCGGCTCGGTTTGGTGATGGGACTGAGCTTCCGCCACGCTGCCCTGGCCAGCAGCGGCCAAGCGATGAAGAGAGAGACGCAGGCAGCTGCCTCCTCTTCCCAACACCTTCTTCCTTTGGTGCCGGACTTGGCAGACGGCAGCGGGTCGATGGGGGACCCCACGCTGGCCACACACCTGGGCAGGGAGCGGGTGCAGGGGGAAGAAGGGGTTAAGCTGAGCCAGCGCTGCCAGAAATCAGAGGATTACAGGTTTGTTGCCGGACTGTCCCATCTGTCACCAGCACAAAGACGAGCCCTGTCTCGGGCTGGGCTGTTAGCGAAGAGCCCACCACTACATTAGGACTCCATTAGGGGAGACGGGCGGTGGGAAATGGCAGCTGTCAGGGCACTATCATTTCTCCTGTAATTCCTCCCGCTCGCTTCTCAACTGCACTTAAATACCGTGTCTACCCACTGGGCCAATTTTGCATTTTCTTCCTCCTGCTGCTCCTCTTCTTTCTTTAAAGCTGTGGTTCCCCAGGCCTCTTCCCCAGTGCCGGTGCTGCCTGTGCCTCTTCACAGCATCTCCGTGAGGAAAAGGGCTCGCGGGCATTGGCAGCATCCCAACGGCCAGGGCGGCTATGGAACCGCGGCGATGCCAGCCTGGTCTGCAGCGGCACCGGTGGGCTCAGCGACGGGACTCACTGACTCCTGACAGGGAGAAAAGGAGGTGGTTTATGTCCTCCAAGGATGAGTTTTCCCTGGACAGGCAGCATCCTTCCCATCCCCTGCCATCCGGGACTCTCTCCACCCTGGTGAATGTTTCCCGGTCTGCAGTGCCCTTGCCCAAAAGGCTGGCTGCCCACGCAGGGCTGGCACCGCTCTGCAAAGGGGGACAGGGTGGGCAGGTCAGCAGCTGGGGATCGTGTCCGGTGACCGTGTCCGGTGACCTTGAGCTGGGCTGGAGCTGGGTTTTTTTCCTCCAGCCGCCAAATCTACCCAATCTCTCAGCACTTGTCAGAGCCTCCCAGGCTGCAGTCCCTGGCGTGGTCATGCCTGCCTTGGGGTGGGATGCTCTCGCGGCACTGTGTGGTCTCGGGATCCATCTCAACATGGCATGTCTGACCTAGGGATAAAACCACGGACAACCACATTTCCTAATTGGACAACATCACTTGGAAACTCTCGGGACCTGCAGACAGCATCTGCTCCGGGAGGAGCCTCAGGGAAGCGCCTCAGCGTGGTGGGGACGCCTCTCACGAGCCACAAGTTCGCTGGGGGTCTCCAGGATCACACCTCTCCCGGGACCCCCAGGAGCTGCCTGCACCCTGCCCTGCCCTCGCCGCGTCTCCCGCCGGATCCGGTGCTGCCAGCGTGCCGATGCTCCCTGCGGAGCCTCCTTTTCCAGCGGGGGATCAAAACAAACACTTCTGCGGGGAAGTGCATTGCAGTGGTGCTCAAAATAAATAACTAATTTCTCCCTACATGATCTCAAGGAGCGGGAGAGGCGTGAATAGCAGGGCCTGGTGTCGGGCTGACTGGACTCCCCGGTGCGGTAATTCAGAGGATGACAAACATAAGCCAAAGAAAAATGTTGAAAAATGGGCACTTCCCGCAGCCCTGAGCAAAGGAGCTATTGCAGGGTTTGGAAATAACGAAGGCAAAAAGAGGGAGAGGGGGGAATTTTCTCATTGAGACCAAGTGAAGTGCCAAACAAGCTGCTATTATGGTGGCTTTGAGAGGCACAGGGAGGGGGTGATGGGGAGGAAGGCAGGGGGAAGGAGAGGGGGAGGTGGGGGAGAAGAGAGGGAGAGAGCGGGCTGGAGGAAGGGAGAAGGGTGTGGAACACAGAGACGAGGGGGACGCGAGGAGCCGAAGGTGCGAGGTGATGCAGGGGAGACAGAGAGAGGACCGAGTTGTGTGACAGTGGCAGGGCCACTACAC